>RCUC01137848.1:0-93466 GCA_003697995.1 Taxidea taxus jeffersonii
AGGATAAGAGATAAAAGGAGGTCTCATGGTTGCAATTAAGTGCAACTTTTGAAATACTGAAACTAGAACTTACCATCAGCTAAAACAGGGGTTAGGTAAGCAGTTGTTTTCAGTCTTATTTGATGAGCATGTGGGATGTCCTTGATTCCTGGCATTATGAACCTGCTATACAGATGCATTATTTTTCTTCCTAACACTTGATAAAATGTGAGTTACTTGAGGGAAGAATCAATATCTCCTTTTTCACGCCCCTTCTCTATATGTTATACTTAATGACACTTTATAGAATAGAACCAGGTTCTCAGCAAATACTCCATGAACAAATAAGTTAATGCCGAATTCCTTAAATAACAACAGCTACCATTGGTGCAGCACTCCACGTCCAACGTGCTTCCCCAGCCAATGCTCTAGCTGACTACCCGGATTCAGCACAAGGTGGGCATCCTCATTTGAGGAGGCACAATGCTAATGAATGAGGTCCCTAAAGTTGAACAGCCTGGGTGGAAACTAGACTCCATCACCCTCATCTGGGGCTGTGGAGGAAATTTACCTCAGATTCTCATTACCTCAGTTTCCTTGTCTCAAAAAAAAAGGTAAGAATAGTTCCTATTTTACTGGGTGATTATGAAGCTTAAGCAAGGTAATACTGACATGTGCTCTAGCCTGGGACCCAGCACATACTAAAGATTCTAGAAATCATAGATTGTTTCTATTCTCAGTTCATGGAGAAGGAAAAGGAAGACCAAAAGAGCATAAAATGTCTTCCTCAAAGCCTCTGCTATCAAAATGGAAGATCTGGCTCAAATCCTACTTTCTTCCTTCTATAATGTATCATATCTGGGTGTTCAGAATCTGGTTTTTAACTCTCCTTTTTTCTTTGTTGTCTCTTCCCAGCACACATTCTTTCTCTCTCTTTCTCTCCACAACCTCCCCCCGCCCGCAATATGCGTACGTGCGTGCGCGCGCACGCGCGCGCACACACACACACACACACACACACCTGCATCACTGCCCAGCTTCGATTGCTATGGAGAATCACTGGAGAACTCCACATGTCCCTGTCAGGAACCTGCTAATGGCAGATGACAGCTGTGCAATGACAGAAGCTGTGTGCTTCAGGGGCCAGTCCCCTGCAGAGAGGAACAGTTTCACATGCAGCCCTAAAAAGGCATGCAGCTTTATCCTCCTTCTCTTGTGAGCCTATAGCCATCTCCCTGCCCACCAGCCACTGTGCTCATACAGCAGTTGGTTTACCTGCCCTTTATAAACTCCAGTAACTCTAGGGAATCTGAAAACCCCCTCAGCAGAAGTGGCTCCCCATATTACTCCCAGGCTATAGCTACAAAAGAGGCAAGGCTACCCTCAAATTTCCAAGCCTTAAAGACAGAGATCGGTATCTTGTCAAATGAAAGGCAGCCTTGAGGATTTGAATCACTTTTCTTATCCTTCTCTCCCCTCAAGCTCATCCTCCAAAGCAGGCTTTCTAATTTATGATATGATGGGGACCACATATTGGGATAAGCACAGCATATTAGCTCTGCAGGAGCTGCCAAATAGGACAGTAGCTATTTCGTGACTTAGGTTTTGAGGAGAAGAGAATTTGACAAATGGTCCATCTCCCTGGAGAATGAGAGAGTGGCAAGTCAGCTAGCCAGAGAAGAGGATGATAGAGACAAGGGGAGCACAGACTGATAGTCTTTTTCAAAATCTCTCTTTGCATGGAGGGGAAAAGAAACATGGTTCAAGTTGCAAATCCTGCTGCCTGTGATCTGGAAGATTCCTGTTCCTGAACGTGCAGCCAAACAGCTCTCTATGCAGGGGCTGATCTCAAAGCCTCCTCATCGTTGCCCATAACCCAATCCTGGCATCACTTTGCAAGGGATTTGTTCTGTATTTGCAATGTTAACACTCTGAGCAGGGGAAAGATGCCAGCCCTGTGAGCAACAACAACACAGCTTGGTAATTGGTTTTTAAATGCTTTTTTGCTTTAAATTGATACCATGGATCTTTCATTCTTCCTCCCTGGAGGAATTTCAATCTTTTATTTTTTGAAGGGTGACTTTTTCCTTGTCCTATGAGAATTAAGGGACAAACTTGCCATTTCTGGTTGAGAAAGGACTCTAACAGGAGACACACATTATCCTACTGAGCTGGCTGCTGGGAAGGATCTGGAATCAGGGAATGGAAGGCTGAGTTCCAATTCTGACACCCTGTGACCTCAAACAGACCCTCTTCCTCTCAGAATATCTCAGATTTTTACATACATAGCAATCATCTGGGGGATTGTATTAAAAAGGAGACTCTGATTCAGCATGTCTGGGCTGGGGTCTGGAGTGTTGCATCTAAGCTCCCCGGTGATGCCCATGCTGCTGGTCCATGGATTCCATTTTGAGCAGCAAGCATGGAGAATGTTTTTTCTGCAAGTATGGTCTGTTGACAGCCAGAAGTCCTGCCAAAGTGCCTTCCAGTATATGTTCTGACTCCAGCGTCATCTTACTAAATATTTTCAAGCCCTTTATGTCTCTACTAGACTACTGCAGTTGTCCCAACTTCCACTTTCCGCCCCCTCTGTTCCCTACCCAGCTATCAGAATATTCTTTTAAAAACATGAATCAGATTGTTTCACCCCCTCAGCCCCACTTAAAACCTTCCAGTGATTTTCAGAATCTCTTGGAATAAAATCCAAGGATTATTATGGCCTTATGTGATTTAGCCCCGCTCTATTACCCCATCTCCTACCATTTTTCTTCTCCCACGAGCTCTATCCTAGTTATTCTCAACTAGGGTCAATTTTGCTCCCAGTGCACATTTGGCATGGCTGGAGATATTTTTGATTGTTACAACCAGGTGGGTATAACTAGCATCTTGTGGGTAGAGGCCGGGGAAGCTACTGGAATCCTATAATGTACAGGAAAGCCCCACATAACAAAGAATTATTTAGCTAAAAAGTCAGTAATTCTACTGTAGAGAAATCCTGCTCTGACCACCCTGCCTTGCTTTCTATTACTCGAAATTATCAAGCTTCTTCTTACCTCAGAGACTTTGCACTTGCTGTACACCATGCTTCAGACTACATGTATATATACATACACATATACATATGTACATCTATACACACACATAGAAATACATGCACACAATCATTTTTATCATTAAAGCCTCCGTTTGAGTACAACATCCTAAGGAAAGCCATCTTAGATACCCTTAGCTAAAATAGCATACACTCCCTGTTACTTTCCTGTCACTGTGCTATTTTATTTCCTTGTAGCACTGTCACTATTTGAAAATTTATTATTTACTTATTTATGAGATTTTTTGATCTGTAGCCCCATAGTAGAATATAAATCCCATGACAGTATGCACTTTGTTCATCTTATTCACTGCCATATCCTTGGTGACACTGCTGTACCCTACAAGGGTGCCTAGGGCATATTTTCTTCTCAAAAATATATGTAGAATTAACATTAACAAATCAGTAGACATACAACTAAATCTACTTGGGTGTATATTTTTAAATGTGTAGAATTCTAAGCCCTACTGTAGACTTACTGAAACACAATCTCTTAGGTGCGTATACTCCAGGAATCTACATTTTAACAAACTTTCCTTACAATTTCTATACACACTGGAGTGTGAGTTCCACTGAGTTAGATAATAAAAAATAACCAACTTTTATTACTCACAGAGAGGTGCTCACTTGCCAGCTTGTACATGGATCTTGCCAGCAGATCTACTTCTTTTCTGGCCTGCTGGGAAAAGGCCAAGAATCCCGTCTTTGATTTTATCTCTATGGGTGGACATTAGAAAGGAAACTCCAGAGAATGACCCAGAACCCCATCCACCCTGACCTTGAGATTGACTAAACCTGGTTTATTTTCCTTGAAGATTGGAATGACAATGAGGGAAGAGAAAGAAATAATACTTCCTGAGAAAATAATAATAAAGTGAGAAATGAATAAAAGATAACAAAATATGAAAAAAATTTGAAATTATCCTTGAGATAATGAGTATCATGTAGACTTTCAAAAACTGGTGGGAAGGTTTTTGCCCACACCCCTACAGTGGCTGTGAGATCACAGTCAACCAGAAAGCTTGTGAGTAATCTCACACATGAGGCAAATGAGCCATCTATTTCCCATCTTGAGTTTACATCATCTTTTTTTAATGGGAGGAAAAGACTACATTTATCCTTGTTACATGCAATCTTAGTAGATTTGCTTTATTGTTGAAGTGTTATAACAAGGCAGTAATCTTGAAATTCTTGTTATAATAGTCTAAACAAAACTTCAACTCCCTGAAGACTTCCCCTGAAAGTCTTAAAAGGGGATTAGCTGTATATGTCAATTCAGAAGTAGAGATTACCCTCCAAATACTATTCTACCATCTGACTATTCTAACATGTAGTAAAATTCAATGTGTGATCATTATTATTACTGTTATTCTGTAGTTTAGCTATTTTAATCGTTTAATTACAATCAGTTAAGTTGACTATCATGTTCTGTCTTAGATCCTTCAAAGTGACATCAATCCTTTAATTCTTTGGGGAATTTTTTCAATCATTTATGAATCCTCTTTACCATAATCCAGTCTACACATTTCACATTGCTTACAAAAATAGGTTCTAACAAATATTTTGCTTACATTTTAATATTTCTCACAGTATTCCTTTAACCAGGTGTTTGGTAATTATAACCTAGGTATTTATTCAATCTAGAGTTTTGATTGTTAATATATCTCAAGCTGAGCTTTCTGTGATGACCACTTACATGTCCCCAGAGACAAATTACCAATGTTTCCTGGAAAACTTAAAAATATACAGGTTTCCCCACCAGATCCTAATAAATACTCATTAATTTTATGGGAAAATTTGATCTTGGGGTAAGTCATTGTTAATCAACATAACAATTATTGCTTTTCTCTATTTTTCATTGAATGACTCTTCTGGCCTAAGAGTAACATGTAAAGTCAAGTGAACTAATATGGCTTCCTATTTTATTACTTTCTCCTCACCTCCATCAACCTAGTCAACACTAGGTTGACTAGGTTAACTAGTCATTAACTAGTGTTAATGACAACACTGGTCATTAAATAGGTAATTGGAAAAAAAATGCCTGAATCTGTTTCTAAAACTATCTATCTTCTGAACACCCTCATAATATACATAATTCCTTTAATTCACTAACAACAAAAACATAAAACCAGTGATTAAGAATTTTGGTGTCTTTTTTTAATTTTTTTTCTAAGCTTTTTATTTATTTATTTGACAGGGAGAGATCACAAGCAGGCAGAGAGGCAGGCAGAGAGAATGAGGAAGCAGGCTCCCTGCTGAGCAGAGAGCCTGATGCGGAGGACCCTGGGATCATGACCGGAGCCTGAAGGCAGAGGCTTTAACCCACTGAGCAACCCAGGTTCCCCAAGAATTTTGGTGTCTTTTAATCACAGAAGGCCCTAATGGTCAGTGATATGGATGGTAATAGTCACCATCGTCATTAATAAATATTCGCTGAGTACGCTGTATCATGTGCCAAGTAGTCAGCTGTCCTGAATACTGTGTGGAGGAAGGGCACTAAATTAAACAAAAGAACCAAAGTCCCCTTTATCTGGGATCAGCACTGACCTCCACCATGACCAGGCATTTTGGGTGAAGTGGATAACAAAGCTCTGGAAGAAGCAAGCTATCAATCATGCGTACCATTAATTACCTGGGTATTGACAGGACTAATGGCAGCACCACATAGAAAATAGATAGCTCTGAGAGGGCAGAACAGGCTTCTTCCTTTAATATTTTTAAAATAATTTATGGAAAAGTCCTTTAATGAATTCTGTGTGGGGTAAGTTAAACAAGATCAACAATGGTTAAGTATACAAAGGACATTTCTAGAAATACTTTACATAAACTTTTATTTGTACCTGTCTCTGGAAGTATGGGCATTATTCCATGCCCAGGCATCCAGTTTCACTTACACCTATATCATACTTTGTTCTTCTGTTTCAAGGAGGGGTACGGGGAAAGATTTCCTTTAGTAGATGATCACCTCAGCCTCTCCATGAAAATGCCTACTATTAACCAAATTCCAATCAGTGTCGAATGCAAAGACTTAACAGCTAAAGTTGACTGCAGTTCCATTTGGGACCTCAGATTGAAGCTAAAGTGTGGGGTCACCTCTGGGCAAATTTCATTTAGATTCTAGTATAAAATAAGACTTTCAAAAGGAGGATTCAATCTTCATGACGAAGTTGATGTTGTTTCTCTTCTCTGTAGGAATTCCCAAAACGTTTCAGTACCAGTAGGTAGGGATCACTTGTTCTAAGCTGAAATGAAGGTGCCTTTCAGCAGTTAAAGCCGGCCACTGTGATTATTATTCAACAGCACAACACATCAGTTATAGAGAAGGACTAAAAAATATTAAGAGAAAGTAAGCCTTATGAAAGGGTCACAGGATCTTGACATTTCTATAATTCAGTAATTTCATAACTGATATGACTCACTCTTAAATTGAGTTACGGAATAAAGTTGCATTTTAGGTGGTGGCAATTAGTCGTTTTTATCTTAATGACCAGCACTCCCTTCTTGCCTGCAATGAGTATCCTTTATCCTCTTTAGAGTCACTTCTCATGAATCCCCAGGTGGTAAACTCATGAAATTCTACCTGGTTCCTCCCTCCTGCCCCGAAAATGATTGTTTGTTTTCCTGAATATGCCACCATTAAGAGCAGGAGATCTGATGTTCCAGACTTTTTCCAGTTTGATTTTGCCTCTGCTGCAATGCTGAGTTGCCACTGGTCATTTCCAAAGGCCAGGTTCCAATCACAGGGGTGGGGGAAAAGTAAAAAAATTTTTGTCCCAACTTCCACTGTATGGAAGCTCCAGAACCTGTACTGTTAATTTTTAGACTCTCAAAACAGAACTCAAACCTGGAAAAATCTTTGCTTTTTTTTTTCCTCTAATAGTATGTATTCATAAGGACCCATCAGCACTGTTTTTTCCTGTATATCATACCTATGCTGAGATAAATCAGCATTTGCATCTTGAGTCTCATTTGTCAGGAGTAAAAAATTACATAAAATAAGAAAGGGAAAGTGATGGGGGAAAACATGGTCATTTTACATTTTACAGAGGTACCTTATTTTTTGCTTTAAAAATACTACCATTGCAGAGGTGTCACAATTTTCAGGGAAAAATTATAAGAATGTACGTTCAAATCTAGAGTGAAAAATAAAATCTATCCCTTTAAGAACATGGGGAAACAATCATGAAAATAAAAAAAATCAAATTAACAGGAAGTGTCATGACTTAGAAAACTTTCAAGAGACAAGTTATTAACAAATTTCAAAAGAGAAATAGGTGAATTTAGTTTACATAATCATTAAACATTAACAAGATTATCCTGAACCTGTGTAATATAGTCAGAAATTTAGAGGAATTGATCCCTTTATGGAATGCTAAATTTCTTACATCTCCTAGATGCACTGCAGATCAGTGGAAACCATGGCCATAGGTAACACAGCGGTTGGAATGAAAACAAAAAGATGAGTTTTTCCTAACATCTTCAAGGCTGTCAAAAGGAAGTGTTGGATTTTACACTGGAGCTGAGCTCAGGTTTATGTCATATTCAAACTGCTGCTGGAAAACTTTAAGGGGTTGTTGTTTATTACTTTTTTCTAAGCATTTATTTATCACCCTGTCTCCAGGACCATTGTATTTTACAAATATTGACTTATAAATAATAAAAATAACCCTATACAATATGTAAGGGAAATTTAAAATTATTCCCTGCTCACAAGGTAAAACGCTGAAGCATAGATAGCTCTGAGGCCAGATATTTGCATACTCTATCAAGGTTTAGAAACCTGAAAACAAATGCTGGAGAAATTGCCACCACCCATACACCAATATCAGCCAGGTAGAGAGGAAGAAGAAGCAGAGAAGAGGGCTCTACCAACTTCTCAAAGTCCTTTGACTGGGAGGCAGAGAGCCCTGAGGGAGGTCAGTGGTATCCTGACACATAGCATTAATCTGGGCAGCAGATAAATTTATGAACAGTCACGTCATGGCAACTTCCTAATTACCCGTCTCAAGATAGCTTTGATTCATCGTAAATTTCCTTTTTCTTCCATGTATTCCAGTGGTACTCTTTAGTCTTTTTTATGAACTATGTCAACATCACATCATAGACCTCTACAAAGGAAGGCTATCCATTCAAAAATATGAAGGCATTTTTGAAAAGTTTTTATAAAGAAAACAATTTACAAAACAAATCTTTCTTTTATATTTATTTGCATTCTGTGAGAAGATTCATCTCAGAGGTTTCAAATGATCAGAGTCAGTGGGAATCATCTGATTTGCATGCTGACCGCATTCCTGAGAATAGAGGAAGGAGGGTGGCTCTGACAGGCTCACTTACCTGTAGGAGCCCAAATATGTATTTTTTAACTATAAAAGGAAAAGACCAGCAGCTACAGCAGCTGACCCCGGGGAGAGTTGCAATTCTGTGAATCATCACTACATCGCCCTCACCCACCCTCTGGCCCTCATTAACTAGGGCTGTCATTGCAAATGAGGGCTTGGGTAGCCATTTTGATTGGGTCCCCATCTGTGTGTGTCACATAGGCTGATGCTGGTGCAAAGTTAGAGATAGGGGCTGAGGACATCTAATTTGGGAAAACCAGCTTGAAATGTTATTCTTCAGCTAACATGCATACTTTGTATGGTATGTCATAACAAAATTGTGTGTGTTGCACACTTTCTTCTCAAACTATACTGACAGCAAAGAAAATAACTTAGTTCCTGTAGCCATGCTATCCACCTGTCCCCTTTCAGAACAAGACAATGGGCTATTTCAGGGGGAAAAAATAGCATATGCACGAGCAAACATGAGTGGGGAAAAGGAGACAGTTCTAGATGATCTGCTTTACCCCAGAGCATGGCATTGCCTTATTCCTGCCATCTGAGCTTGGAAAGGTATTGCTGGACATGGGCCAACCTCAGCGCATTTAACCACCTTTAGTGTAGTCCCGGGGCATTTCTTCCAATGCTTCAGCCTGTCTATCTTTAAATGGCATTCTTTATTTCTCAGGTTCAATTCCATTTTTACTCTACCTATACAGAAGACTAGACTAGAGAGAGTAACTAGAAGCCATTTTCCTTTTCCCAGATGAAGATACTTGAGGATGTTAAAATTTCTCTGTAGTCTCTTGATGATTATGACAAAGATATAAGATCATTCTGGGTCAAGTACTTTATATATACATATATATATATATACATGTAAATAATTATGTTAAATTGTAAGATATATTTTACTATCCCTATTTTACAGAGGAGGATACTGAGCATCAGAGGGTTAAATCACTAAAATTTTATAACTGCTTTAGATGGTACTTGAATCCACATCACATGATCAAACCACTATACTGTGACTTATGAGCTTGGCAAAGCTTTCCAAAATTTAATATCTCTTCATTTTTAAAATCATACTATGAAGCACAAAACTTTAAGTTTTTTACCTTCTTTTTTTTTTCCCGAGGAAATAAATGCACTTGAACATTCATTTACAAAATGCTTCAGAAAAGGAATTGCTTAGTTTAAAGGAAATGCAAGCATAGGCAAAAAAGAAGAAGAAGAAGAAGGAGAAGGAGAAGGGGAAAGGGAAGAAGGAGAAGAAGAGGAGGAGGAGGAGAAAAGAAAACCTTTTAATCAATGCTTTTAGATAAAATGGGGAGATGTTTACCTATAGTAGCCAATCTACCAGCAATTGTCCTTATCCAACATTTCTCAAAATATGAGTCAGGGCTACTTATATCAAAATCACTAGGATTCTTGTTAAATGGAGTTTCCCGGAACCACTAAGACGTAATAAGTAAGAGCCTTTATGGATAAGCCCCAAGAATCTACATTTAAAGCATAACCTCCTAGTGGTGCTGATGTCCACCACAGATCGGGAGAACAAATGCCCTAAGATCTTTTTGTTGCTTCTCACCATGTTAGTGTAACAAGTTACTGCAGAATGCTGTTGATGATAGGCAAATGGTAAATTTTAGTTGGACCAGCTTGTGACTTCCCTTAGTGTCACTTCATGCAATGGTGGAGCTTGTTTTGGAAGTTCTAGTGCATCATCACCAGTCAATTACATCTAACCTACATTTGGAATTACTGAGGAACTGGAAGCCTATGGATGTGTTCAGGCTGTTACAATGGATGCCTAGGAAGAGAATAAGCATTTTGGAGAAAACTTCTCTCCCATGGTGACCTTGTTTTCAAGCCAACATGCCTACTAGTAGGTCACAAAGTTTACTTAAAAGAAATGAACATTTTACCAAAGGTTTTGCAACGTGTGCTAATCAGAAGCTGCCTGTCAAGTTGAAGTAGCATCAAGAGGCTCCGAATAAGGGCTCTTGGGCGTTAAATGGTTCCTACCAAATACCAAACCTATTATCATGATTGGCTGTTATAGCCCTCTAAACGGCAAAGTGATTAAATTGGTCATTACGAAACCCTAAAGATGCATAATTATGACAAATAAGACTCAAGTGCAAGGAGATTTTTATCTCACTGACTGGATTACATTTCAAGGATGAATCAATGAAGGATTTTTTTTTTTTTAATATCTGTCCGCTGCATAGAAGTTTCTTAGTTAGGAACTGGATTCTCCTGATCTTTGGGGAAACCTCTTTGTGAGTCATCTTAACACACTCAGTTCAGAAACCTTTCCAGATCCAAACACTGATCCTAGATGCCTATTTTTTACAACTGGTCTCCATTTACATTATAGTCCTGAATTAGACATGGAATGCTCTTTTTGATAATTTTGCTGAGTATCAGATGCCTCTGACAGGATCCTGGATTTATTGTGAGTCACTTTAACTTGCTCTAAGTCAAGTTCTCACACTAGATTTGATCCACTTGTCATTACCAGTAGTAATGGCAAAAAACCAGGACTACAAAATAAGCTGGTTCTGGGCAGTCTATTTTACATCTAAGAATCGAAGAAGAAAAAAAAGAAAGAAAAAAACTGTGATAAAATACCTCACCAAAAAATGATTCTGTCCTGGAAACAGACATACTACAAACCCTTATAACATATCCCTGGGTCAGTGACAATAAGGATATACCAGACTATACCCAGAAATTCTAGCACACAAAGTTTTTTTTTTTTGTCTTTAGAATTATAGAGAAGATTGATCGTATGAATCCAGTGTCTTGATAGAATACTTTTCAATTATTGACAGAAAGACAGAGAGAACATGGAAAAAGAACTTAAACTAGATTTACATGAACTTTTGGATTTCACAGCCAGATGTAATACCAATATAGTGTCCAGTATCAAATTGCATTTGCAGTAAGATCTGTCATTAGTGCAAACTAAAAATGGTATTTATTGAATAGTGATATTCGTCAAATTACTAGTGACTTCTTGGGAAGAAGTCCCTTCTAAATATCAAACTATCTGAGGTATCATGCAAACTATAATTGTGGTGGTTGATGTTTTCTTGAAACAGGAAATCACCAGGAAGATAACCATAATTTATTCTCTGTTCATTTATATTATAGACAGAAAATAAACTATTCACTCCTCCCCTTTTTTCTTTTCTTCTCTATCTATGAATTTCTTTCACTTTCTTCAGTTCTATTTACCACATACCTTGAACTGTAGTCTTATCCTCAGAACAGCTCATTTAGTGTGAAAATTGAATGCCCTTTAAGAAATGAATTGTCAGTATTTGATATCACTGTGTTCCTCTTATTTAAAGAAATGCTGTAGTTTTATTGGTGAGAAGGGAATGTGGCAAGAGAAAGGGAATCAAAACATCCTGAAGGGTGAAAGAGTTTTAATTGTTTTCAAATACATTTTTAGACAGTCAGAACAACACAGGAAACAGAACAAAATAGATGATGTTGATGAAAATAAGCAAGGGCATCTGGATGACTTTTTTTTTCTTTTTTTGTAACTCAACTGCAAGAACCTTTATCAACTCAGAACTTACAAAATATCAGCCATGTTGATAATTGAAAGCATTGTTTTCCCAGAAAGAAGGAAGGAAATCAGAAAAGCATATAAAGAAGTCAGTATGTGTTTAAATTTGTATTCTCTAATTTTCAAATGAGATTTCAGATTCTACTTGTCACAATTATTCATTATCAAGAATGCCTTACCCTGTGGCCATTCTATTCTCTGCTTTGATGGCCAATCTTAACTTGTCCCAGAAGCAAGTTTGGGTGCCTTGCTACCACTCTTTTAGGTGCAAATGGACCCAAATTAAATACGATCTAAAGAGAATTAACTATGGCATTTTAAGTGAAATAGAACAAATCATAATGAAAATAAGGTAGCCATATAATATTTAGGACATTTGAAGGGAAAATTTTTATGTGATTTTATTATTGCTAAAATAAGGAATAAAGAAGTCACCCATTTATAGTAGTTTACATTTATCTGGTTTCCATGTTGTTAGAAAGCTTTTAGATGAAATGGATCTGCTCGTATTTGTAGAAGAGAAAGGACAATCCAGACATTATCAGAATAGAAAGTCACCTGGATAAAGAGTAAATACAGAGGAGATGTATATTTATATTTAGAAAAATCACAGACATATAATTCCCAATTGCCCTTAGGTATGGATAAGCTTAGAAGGAAAGTAGAAGTTCTGGAATGCTGGAAGAATTTCTTCAATATTTCTTGAATATTTTCATGTATACAGTGATAAGCCATTCCATGCAATGATTTAAATAGGAAGAATCTGTGTATTTAAGTATTTTTTCCTGGTTGCAAAATATATCTGTCTTAAAGGTCCCATATCAGAAGTATCGGTAGTAGGAATGATGCCCAATTCAGTATATACATAAAATCAGTCCTCATAGATAATCATTATCGTAGCATAAACATGAATTCACAAATCATTTAAGAAACCTCTCTACAAGTGAAGCATTGTAAAACTATTCTATCTGATAAATGTTTCCCAAACTTTGAGAATATTATTCCTAATAATATTATTTGTTTAGTAGATATTTTTTTACTATTCTTATGTGAGGTGGGGAAGATAAGGGAAGGGAATCAAGTGAGTCAGGAGAATTGACCCTACCACTCTAGACCCTGGAATCTCAGTGGCTTAACACAATAAAAATGTCCTCCTCCTTCACATTACAGTCTTAGATGTGTCATTCTCTGCTTTGTAGCTCTACCATCCTAAAAAATGGCCTTCAAGCTCACCATGAAGTAGGAAGATGGAGAGGACAAGGAAAGCCACCTTTTACTTGAGCCCAGAAGAAGCACACTTCACTTACACTCACCATTCATTGGCCAGAACTCAATCTGCAGGAAAGGCTGAAGAAGAAATGAAATGAGATATGGTGAACACAAAGCATTTCCTGTGCTTCAGTCAGCCCTTCCAGCCTCTACATTGTCATATACTTCTCTTGTCATACATAGTATCATCACTCCCTCCCTAGGGGAGGCAACTCAGACACTACATGCACCTCAAATTCCACAGTCTTCACCATGAAGCCCAAATATTGTTCCTCCCCATCCAACAAATGAGGAAATAAAAAGATAACTTTTCGATCTCTTCACCTCTCCCATCCTATACACACCGAATACACAATGATGGAACAGAGAAGGTAAAATCTCAATAAACTCTTTCACTGGAGAAAGGAATGAACGGGAGATACATATTAGCCACAGGTCCAAACCAATCCCAAAATCGCACTGTGTGTTATACTGTAAAAGTTCCCCTGCCCCAACCTGGTTGTTGAGCCTCTGATGTTGTGCTCTTGCCCACTTTTTTCTCAGTGGCTCCTAGATCTGCCCTCTGTAGGGGGAAAGGAGGGCATCACTCACCGACTATTTCTTGAGGTCATCTGAGGTGGGCATTTGGAAATATGCTCTCACCTTGGAAACTGTGCAACTTTGGCAGCTCAGCATCCTCTCACGGTAGCCCAAAGTATTTAAAAACATCTAACTTAAATTCTTCATCTGATTTCTCATTTACATATGAATTCAAGAATTACTTTTTTCTAGAAATTCTGGCTTTTTTGGTCTGGGCTTATAGTTTAGTTGGTGATATAGGATCTTTAATATCCTAACAGACTTCTAATCTATTTGCCTCTAGTCAACAACATGTGCTAATAACTACACTCAATGTTCTTTTGAGACACAGTGCTTGAATGTGTTTTGCTTCTTTTCCTTTCTGAGCTCTACATCCTCCCAACAACTCAACAGTAGCTACCTTGAGGCCCCACCCTTTGTTAGGATTTTTTCCCCTGAGCCTCTTTAATCAACTAAAAGGTTTTATTAGTGCTTTGTTATTCTTTTAGAATCCCATCTCCTATTATTGGGGATCAAGAATCAGTTGGATTTTCTAACCCTTCAAAGCTCTTAATTTCTGGACACTGTTTTCTTTTGTTTCTGCTTGCACAGTTGCCGATTCTCTCTTTCGCTCAACTCTTCCAAAGACAACTGTATGAGTTACATATTGCTGAATAAAAAATTGACCCAAAATAAATTTTTCTTTTTAGTAGTCAAAAACAGCAAACATTTATCATCTCATAGTTTCTGTGGATTTGGAATCCAAAAGCAGCTTAACAGGGTACTGCTTTCCCAGGATCTCTCATGAGACTGCAGCCAAATTGTCCACTAGATGCTGCAGTCTCTGAAGAATTGACTGGGGCTAGAGAGTTGACTCCTAAGTTCATCCACAAGGCTGTTTGTCAGGAAGCTTCAGTTTTTCACTACTTGAGGCTTTCTGTTGGACTACTCATGACATAGCTTCCTCGTGCATGCATGTTTCAAAGAAAGTGAGAGCGAGTGAGCAAGAGAGCACCCAAGACTGAAGGCAAAGTCTTTTATAACCTAATCTTAGAAGTGACACGCAGTCACTTCTGCTATATGCTTTTGGTCGTGTCTACCAGCATGTGAGTATGTTATGAGTACAAGGTGTGAATACCAGGAGATAGAAATCATCAAGGACAACGTTAGAGGTTGGTTACTGCAGGCAACCAATTGTAGCAAAGATTTTCAACATCTTTTCAATCTGCACATTCCATAAGCATGCAGCCTACCTCACAAGTTAACACAAGTGACAGTCTTACTATTTTGATCACATCTCATTTCAGAGATCACACATCTAATCCTTAACTGGCTACCAAACTTTCAGTTTGTTCACCTATTAACAATTAAGCCACATTACATTCTGTATTTTTTGTTACAGCAGGGCTTTACTCTTGGTAATGAGTACCAATTTTTTTTTTAAGCCAGGATGGTTAAATAATAGCTAACAAAACAGAACAAAACACCACCAAACCACACACACACACCACTAAATTATCTTAAATATTTCTTATCTCCAGGTTCCATTATAATCAATCTCTTCTCCCTAAAGTGACCAGAATTTCTTCTGTGAAATACATGTTTGAACATATCAGTCTGTTGCTGAAAACTCTTTGGCTCCAGAGCCTTCAGGATGAAGTTTGTTTCCTTAACTGTTGCTTACAAGGCTCTTCGTATTCCAATCTTAGCCTACATTTCCACCTTAGTCTCCAACTAATCCCCATAGATATTATATACTTTAATCCTACAAAACTGTTCACTATGGAATATCATAAGAGGTTTTATCCTCTGTGTTATGTACATACCAAGTATTACCTGAGATTACATGCCTTCCCCCCAAAACCATATAAACCCCTCAGATCACTCTTCATTTATGCTACTGTTACAGTATATACATACCTTCACTGGAGTACTCTTAACATTTTTATTTCATTGTCTCCTGAACTACCATATTTACTCCTCAAAGGAACTACATTAGAAGTTACTTTCCATTAACATAGAGGCTTTATCAATCATACTTCCTAACTTACTGGATTCTGAGTAATGATCATATAGTAAATATTTATTAAGTTCAAGTAGCAAATATATGAATTAATTGGTAAGGGATCATTCCTTCTTTTTTCTATTCTTACTGTAAAGCTAAGCTCCTAGTCTCATATAACCTATAGGAGGCACTCAATAAAGGTTTAACAATTGTAAAATGGGTGACAATGGCTCATCCTTCTAATCGTACCTGTTCTTCCTGAATGAAAAATTTATTTACATCTCCATTTATACTCTACACCTTCTAAAAATTAATGCCAGTCCAGATCCTTACCCTTAGTGTTAGGGCCATATAGCTAAGTCTTTGATAAAAATTTCCATTTGAAATTCCCAAAATGAACTTGAATTCAGTATATACAAAGTTAAATTCATCATGTTTTTCATTCATACCAGTTTTCACTCTTGGATTTTCTTTCTTTGTGAGTGGCACCACCACTCACTCAAGCCAGAAGCTTGAGTGTTGTCCCAGACTCTTCCTAAACAGGAAGTGTTCCTCACACCCAATTTGTCACTAAGTTTGTGACTTAAATATCTCTTGTTCTTATTTCTCTGATTTTTTAACTTCTTATCATGTTTTGTGCAGAATGCCACAGAGCCTCCTAACTGGTATCCCTACTACCTGTCTGACATTCCTCCAGTTTATTTTCTTTTTTTTTTTTTTTTAATTTATTTATTTGACAGAGAACACAAGTAGGCAGAGAGGCAGGCAGAGAGAGAGAGAGGAAGGGAAGCAGGCACCCTGCTGAGCAGAGAGCCTGACGTGGGGCTCGATCCCAGGACCCTGAGATCGTGACCCGAGCCGAAGGCAGAGGCTTTAACCCACTGAGCCACCCAGGCGCCCCCCTCCAGTTTATTTTCTACATTGATATAAAAATTATTATTTTAACAAGATAAATTAGGCTTATGCCATTTTTGTTTAAACACCATTCTCATTACCCTTATGTTAATATTATCACTTTTTTTTGGTGTTCAAAATATACATACTTTAAAAAACTTTTATTTAAATCTTATTTAATTAACATATAGTATATTATTAGTTTCAGAGGTAGAATTTAGTAATTCCTCAGTTGTATATAATATCAAGTGCTCATTACATCAAATGCCTCCTTAATGTTTATTACCCGGTTACACCATGACCCCACGCACCTCCCCTCCAGTAACTCTCACTCTGTTTCCTATAGTTAAGAGTCTCTTATGTTTTTCCCTCCCTCTCTGTTTTCATCTTATTTTATTTCTCCTTCCCTTCCCCTATGTTCTTCTGTTTTGTTTCTTAAAGTCCACATATGAGTGAAATCATATAGCATTTGTCTTTCTCTGACTGACCTATTTCCCTTAGCATAATATCCTCTAGTTCCATCTACATTGTTGCAAATGGCAAGATTTCACTCTTTTTTGATGGCTGAATAACACTCCATTGTATTTATATATCATATCTTCTTTATCCATTCATCTGTCTATGAACATCTGGGCTCTTCCCATAGTTTGGCTATTGTGGACATTGCTTATAGCAATGACATTGGGGTGCATGTGCCACTTTAAGTCACTACATTTGTATCTCATGGATAAATACCTAGTAGTACAATTGCTAGGTCTTAGGGTAGCTTTATTTTTAATTTTTTGAGTTACTGTTTTCTAGAATGGCTGCACTGTTTACATTCTCACCAACAGTGTAAGAGAGTTCCTCTTTTTCCTCATCCTTGCCAACATCTGTTGTTTCCTGAGTTGTTAATTTTAGCCATTCTGACTATTAATATTATTACTTTTTGCTGACATAGAGAACACTCTGTGGCTCTACCCTTGACCATCTGGAGATACATGTCTTGCCTCTTCTTTTCCTCTCTACAGGGCACAAATATGGGAGCCATATCTAACTAACCTAATAATTTATTGTCCTTAGAAGATACTATCCTCTCATGAAGAATGCTGTTCCCACTACATGACTCTTTCTCCAACATAATGTTAAGTACTTATTCTGGAAAACCCTCCCTATGGGCAGCCCTCTCTATAAATATGTGTTGGCTGAATGCATGGTTATCAAAAATCTTGACACCCAAAAGCACAAAACCTAAAACCAGAATGTATTTTGTAATTTACCTATTAATTAATTTACTTATACAGCTAAATGTTTCCTTAGATGTTGGGATTGTCCTATAATGACTGAGGTGATCCAACTCTGATTTCCTTTTTGTGTCTTAGAAAGCCAGGTTTTAGTTTGATTTTAGCAAGAGCAGCAAGAAAATTATATAAAGAGTTTGGTTTTCCATAGCTTCATTTTTAAATAGAATCTCAAATGTCCTTCCTGGATACTATTCATACACTGTCTTAGACTAGATTAAAAAAATGCCTCCATGAGCAATGATTGGTTAAGACAGAGAAAAGAGATAACAGTTCGCCCACGGGAGGAGGCTGTGGCAAGCAAAGACAGTGACAAGCAGATAAACAGAAAAGGAAGAAGCCGTTGGAAAAAAAAAAAAAAAAAAAAAATTCTTGAGTACTTGAAAAGCCTTGGCTGAGACAGTGGGGGAGATAAAAAGAGAGAAAGGAAAAACACAATCAGCCCTGCTAGTAATTGGAGAGGCTGGAAGAATGGAGGTTGGAGGCTCAGAGGGAGAAAGAAAAGCAATGAAAGAAAATGAACAATAACGGTGGGTGGGGGAAACATAGGAAGAGATTGAAAAAATGAGAAACCAGTCAAAAAGAATAGAAAATGGGAACCTCTGGGGTCCCACTTCTCAGTTGTTTCATTAACTTCTTACCACAATATTTAAATAAGGAACATGTGCCTTATGAGACAGTTCAAAATCAGGTTGAACTAACAATATACATTCAGATAATTTTGAAGCTCAGTTCCTATTATAGGAAGTTAGAGAACTTGGTGAGTGTACCTCTGAACACGAATCATACTGTCTGCATTTCCTGCATTTGTCTCCCATCCCTAACATTCTGTCTATGAATGTTTTCTTCTTTATACAGTTCATCCTTGCCCTTCTACAGGTTGCATAACATGTTACTGCCTTTCATTCACCAGTAACAATTGATGAAAGCCTGAGAATGCTCCAACCCTCTCCCTTCTCTATCTACAGAATGGATAGAGTAATGATTCAGTAGAATTCTATAGCTCCTCCTTCAAAGATGGAAACAATGTGAAGGCATTGATGTTTCCAAATTACCTTTCTTTACTAGAGGGGGAAAAAAAATGTTTTACAAGAGCCCCCAAGTGGTTGAGATGGGTACACTTTATATTTCCAGTTCACATTTTTTCCATTGTTAGTGGCATCCTCACTATTAGACACCTGGCCACACATAGGTAGGTTTCCTTAGTGATCTATGCAAAGGTTTTCTTGTGTGGCTATTTAAAGGAAGGTGCCATAAAAAGAATAATGTTATTTCCATAGTTGGAGTTCTGCTCAAATCTGTGTGGATCTGAGGGATGTTTTTGTTGTTAAATAATGCTCTCAAAAATCAGGTCTGCAAGAGAACAAGGGACAATATTGACTAGAGTACAAAACAATTCAGCAAGTGACCTTCATGCTTCTAAGCAACTAGCCAATCAGAATTCATAGCAAGCAAATACCATCCAATCAGTATTCATTTCACATGATTAGTAACCAGCCGATGTGAGAAAATGGATGAAAGGCAGCATTCAGGTATGTAATGATTATAAAATAATGGATCAGAGTGTAATTCTACAAAGCTACAGGGTTAACAGGCTTGGAAAATGTATTTTACAGCTTTGGAAGAGATGCCATTTTTTGTAAGATCTTATTTATCAATAGTAGAAAAGAATAGAAATCCGCCAAAAACAAAAATAAATTTATAACATAATACCTGTTGCTTTCTATTTGTTGCAAAACAAAACAAAACAAAACAAAACTCTAAAAAAAAAAACATCTAATGACTTGTCTAAGAAAAAAAGTATTTCTGTCAAGCGGTGGTGGGTATTAATTTCTCATTACTTTTCCAAGAACTCCGCTTTGGAAGGCAGAATCTATTAAACCTGTCTTAATTTCCATTCTGTTTGATCAGTAAGCTCACTTATTTTAAGTGAAAATTAATATAGAAATGTTTCCTTCTAAATATTTTCTGTGATGAAAAAATTTCATATTAAACAACTTTCATTTCTCCCCAGGAATACCATGCCTTTGTTGTGTTATAGTTTATGGAGTTAAAATGGGAAGAGAACTCAGTCTGGGACAATGGCATTTTGACCCAGAGTTGAAAACAACTCTCAGAGGTACTCCCCAAAGCTCTGGTTATCACCAGTGAAATAACAATTCACCTCTCTGTTTTCTTTTACTGAAACTGACACTGTAAGTAACAAAATGTAGTGAGGTTTCAAAGAAAGGAAAATGACCTTTAAATTTTCTGAAGCATAAAGGCCACTTCATGCAACAGAGAACAGCAAGAGATTCGTGGCTTTAGGAGGTGAGTGAGATGACTCAGATTAGGGAATAAAAAGGAAATGCAGCCGGGACTTTTGGGCTTGTCCTTTCTGAAGGCACAAGGACCAAGGTCTCCTTTAAATGGAAAATAGGGGTGGATGAGCCTCAAAAGACTTGGTAAAGATAAGAACCAAAGATCTCAATAATTATTCAAGGTATCTAAAAGTTCTAAAATTAGCTAACTTGCTGTATTCCCATATTTTCCATTATGCTTTTATAAAACCAGGATCGAAGGGAATACATATGAAAATTAATACGGAAATGTTTCCTACTGTCAATAGTCTCAAAGTAAAAATTAACACATTTTTTTTTATACTAAGTGAATGACAAACTCCAAACTGAAGAATGTCTACAGGACTTGTTTTTCTTTGATATAGAAAAAAGTTGAAGAATTGCAAACATGATCTCTTCCGAAGGTCAGAGAACTGTGGTAATTTTCCAAATTATAAAGATGATTTTAGCAACTAAATTCAATAGGAGAAAAATAGTTACAGTCTACTTTTTTTTAGTATCATTTTGAAACTCCAAATAATAATAAATGTACAGATTAAATGAAATGACTATTTCTTAAAAGGGAAATGAACTGGCAAAGGATGAATAATCTGAAAACTTACAAGAAGGTTTTTCTACATATCAAAATCTCTCCCAATTCTAGGATAAATTCTAAGTCTTGGAATCTAACATGGAGTAATATATTTTATATAACAAGCTTAACTTTAAATAAGGTGCAGTGAATTGCAGGTACTAAATCTTACTGAAGTTGAAATACAGGTTGGCTTTACAGCCAAAGACTATGTGAATTTAACTTGATAGAGTATATAAGAAAAATAGTGAAACAAATATGCTAATGATGAAAGGAGAGCCTTAAGCAGAAAGATCATAAACCTCATCAAAATTCCTTCAATCTCTCCAAATATTATTTGCACTTAGAATTATTTAGCAAACATTTATTAAACATCTATTATATGTAGAGATTAATATTTGAACTAATGGAAAATATACCATGATTAAAAGGAATAATCTCTGTCCTTTCTTTGTCTACTTAGAGGAGAGTAATCTGATAAATGGTGATCAAATTACTCATGGAATCACAGTACTCAAAAAAACTTCATTGTTCATTCTGTCCTTGGAGATTTTAGAAAATGGAGATTTGTTGATCTCCCTTGGAAGCTTATTCCAAGGTTATGTCAAAAAACTATGTACTAAACTTCTTTTTTTTTTTAAGATTTTATTTATTTATTTGATAGACAGAGATCACACAAGTAGGCAGAGAGGCAGGCAGAGAGGGGAGGGGAGAAGCAGGCTCCCTGCCGAGCAGAGAGCCCGATGCGGGACTCGATCCCAGGACCCTGGGATCATGACCTGAGCCGAAGGCAGCGGCTTAACCCACTGAGCCACCCAGGCGTCCCTGTACTAAACTTCTAATGAGGATAATAGCCACTGTCTAATTCCTGTTAATATTCCCAGGCCCCAAGGTACTTGCAAAGAAATCATAGAAACATCAAAGCCATGCTTTCTAGTATCAATTTAATCCTTGCTGCTGCCTGGAAATATTTGTATCTAATTCTTTCTGAATAACTCGTATACATTTCATAATAGCTATAACAACAGTTTTCCATTCTTTTCAAGTTTTTAAATCTCACAGTATTTTTAGCTTCTCACTGTCTTCTGTCAGGTAAGCTAGAACCTTGGGCATCAGCATTTTCATCTTCCCTTTTCTCTTCTTCAAACTACCCTCCTAAAACAAACACTAATACAAGCTAAACATTCTAGGATCAGTGGAGAAGTTTCGATAAGACCAACTACCCTAGTCTTTTCTTTCTTCTCTCTCCATGTGCTTTTTCCTATCTTCCTGTAAACCTCATATATATTGATCTTATTTTGCCTTTACTTCTCTCTGTTCATTCTTAGTTCTCTGTTTTAAATGCGTAAGACATCGTTTTATTGACTTTTTTTCTATTTTACAATGTCATCCCTCTTTACCAATAAATGAATTTATTCTTCATTTCAATCAAATTTCTGAAAACAATAGAACTCACTTTTGTAGTCAGTCGCCTCCTTCATTTTCAATTAAATTTGGCCATAACCAGTTTCTTCCTAATTGCAAAATCAAATGGTCTTGCCATTATCTTAATGCTCCCTGTTTCACAGTAGCACTTAGTCTCTCAACAATTACTTACTCTTAAAACCTAAACCTCCATTAATAAGGCCACTACTAGGCCCTATTTCTTTCTTTTTTCCTTTCTTTTCCTTTCCTTTCTACCTTTTTTTTTTCTTTATCCTTTCCGACCTCTCATCCTTTTTCATTGCAAATTTAATTTCATTTTCCTATCTGTGAAATGGGATGATATTTGTTTGTTTGTTCCCGTGGATGAGATCATCAATGAATAGAATTTGTTTACTTAGTAGTAATACAATTAATAATGCTATATTTCTATGCTTATTTCCCCCTTGTAATTTGTCACTATCATAAAAGGAAAAAAATGTGGTTGGTGCCTTGTTTTTCAAAAATTCATAGTAAATTACTGATGAATCATTTCTGATATGGTAGAAAGAATACTGGATTAGAATATTAAGGATTATAGTAATTGGCCTCACTGACTAAGTTTTCTTACCTTCAGATGAGGATTATAATGTCTGTCTATGTCATTATTGTGATAATCACATGACACACTGTACATAAAAGCATCTTGTAAATTTCAAAGCACTATTTTGATCTATCATATATTCTTACTGGGAATATTTGAATAAATATTTATTTATTTGAATATTTGGAATAAATATTTATTTATTCAAATATCATATTCAAATGTTTATTCAAATATTACAAAATAAATGTTTGGATATTTATTTAAAAATAAATTTATTTATTTAAAAATAAAAATATTTGAATATTTATTTATTTAAATAATCTCTAGACCCAATATGGTCTCCAACTCATGACTGCAAGATCAAGAGTCATATGTTCTAACTGAGCCACTTAGGTGTCACCCTGATGTAAAATAGATCCGTATATTGCCACAGTTGTCCTCTAGTTTTCCTTTTTATAGGGGACATTGCTTTTGCTTCTGTCATATGAAGGAAATGACTGTATTCCTTGCCTTAAGATATGACTATACCCCTTCAAATTCCTTCCAATTCTTAGAGCTCTGGCCTTGGGGATTTTACCTTCTATGACCAAAAATAATAGCTACTAAATCTGTCATAATATAACAGAGATACCAGTTCCTTAAATAACCTAGGGTGAATTTAATTCATTAAACTTTTCAAGGCTGTGAAACATAATCTTCTTTCTATTTCAGTTTTGTCCTCTTTTCTTCCTTCATCACCAAAACCACTGGAACTTGCCTCAGTCAGGTATTCATATTTCAGCTTGAAAGGGAATGGTGACAGGGATAGAAAGAGAGAGGAAGAGAGAGAATGAGAGAAAGGGGGTGGGATGGGGAAGGAGGGAGGGAGGAAAGGAAGAAAAATGGTGGAAGAGAAAAAAGAGAAAGAAAAAGAAAGGGCAAGAGGGAGGGAGGAAGAAAGGTTATAAGACAAAGACTTTCAATGTTCTGATATGTTCACTGGTGCTCTGTTATTTAAAAACATACCTAAGGGCAACTCCATGGCTCAGTCAGTTGAGCTTGGGACTTTTGATTTTGTTTCCCCGTCACGATCTCAGGGTCTTGAGATTGAGCCCATGGTGTGGCAGGGTCCGAGCTCAGCAGGGAGTCTTCTAGAGATTCTCTCTCCCTCTGCCCACCCCCTGTGTGAGTGTGTGTGTACGTGTGAGTGTGTGTGTTTATGTGTGTGTGCATGTGTGCTCTCTCTCAAAACATCATACCTAGTTTAGAAAATAAGGAGAAGATATTTAAATTGAGAGACAGTAAGGAGGAATAATCAGGGTCAGATCTTCATTAGTAGATACAATTCCACCTGGTGGAGTATGTCAGTCAAAAAGCATTTTAGGAAAAGGACAAAACCGGGGGGGGAAATGAGTTGGTGAGATGTAAAAATAAGAGATTCTGAGTAATCATGTCTGGTAGGAACTTAGGGTAACATTAGAGGGATTGGGCTGAATCTGCTTTAGAAAGATAGAATCCTGAATACCATGGTTTGGAAAACACTCTAGATAACATGTGGCTCAACACTCCTCTTGATGTTTGAATTAATGTTATAATATTCTTTCTAAGCGGCTACTTATTCAGAATAAACCTAAAAATTACAATGACAGAAAAACCACTCTTTTCTGAAGTAACCTAATCCAACTGTAAGAAGCTTCTTTCATCAGTGAGCATATATCTATCTTCTTTTCACCTATAGGTCCTAATGTGCTTGTCAGGGTCATACTATACAAGTTAAATTACATGTCTTCTTAATCATCCCTTGTGTATTTAAAGACAGCCGAGGTCCTGCTAACTACTTTGATTTCCAAGCAAAACATTAACAGTTCCTTCATTAAAATCTCAGATGATATGAAATAATATTTCAAATACCAATGAAATATAACATAGACTTTAATAGCATGAAATCCATATCCTTTATTCAATATTATGCTCACTCTAGCATGTTCTCTAATTTTTCCAATATTCATCCTATAGGGTCCTACCTAGTACTGAAATTTTCACTATGAATCCAGTCAAATAGCAGAAAATAATACTGTATTGCCCATCTCCTAGGGATCATCTTTTTCTAGTATCTTCTGAAATCTTTTTCTTCAAAGATAAGTCTCCTCTTCTGTAATGATCTTTCTTGTTTGCTGATTTTGCTTACCCACTTTTGATCAGATCGATCAGATTGAGTCTTTTTTCATGTATATATTATGTCTTCAGTAAAATTAGTTGACTTAGTTTTATAGCTGCTAAACCAGTTTCTTCCCCTTCCCCTTCCCCTTTCCATTACCATTTACTCCCTTCCCCTTACCATTTCCCCTTATCTTGTCCCTGTATACTTGTTTTGAACCAAAATAAGAGTTTTTATTCTCTCTGACAAACTGGAGCCATTTTATGAAGAATATTTATTGAAAGACTGATAAATTTGCATTTAATTAAATAGACAGAAGCCACTGATGTTTTTGATAAAAAAAAAAAAAAATAAGTAGACTAATGTGGCAGCCATAAGTAGAACTGATTGAAATGAGGAGAAGCAGGAGTATAGTTTGGAGAAAGCTGTCTTATTGCTCCCTAGAGTGGTGTCAAAGAAAATAGAAAAGAGTATTAGGCATGGTGACAGAAGCTGTAGAACTTACTAATGACTAATGAATAAAGGGAAAATCAAAGTTCCTTATAAGATTTCAAACAGTGGTGACAGTATATTAGTTAGCATTCTCCAGCAAAAGAGAACCAAATAATTGCATTTATTTAAGGAATTAAATTATACAGTTATGGAGTCTAAGTCCCAAAAATCTATAGTCAGCAAGACTGGAGATCCAGGAAAACCAACAATGTAGCTCTAGTCTGAGTCTGAAATCCTGATGTACCAAGTAAGCTGAGGTTATACATCTCAGTTGGAAGAAAAGAGAAAACTAATGTTCCATCTCAGGCAGAACAAGTTCCCTCTTCTCCATCTTTTTGTTCTATTGAGGTCCATCTTCATTAGGGAGGATGAACTGCTTTATGCAGTCTACCAATGTAAATGTAGTTAATCTCATCCAGAAACAGAAACACCCTTACAGAGACACCAAGAAGAATGTTTGATCAAAAGTCTGGCACCATGTTGCCCAGTCAAATTGAAACCTAAAATTAACATTGAGAGAATAGTTAAATGATAAAGCCAAAAGAAAAGTTCCTTCAATAAGAAGGTTATTATTGGTACATGCTGAATTTGAGCTTGTGAAGACATGTGAAGATGACCATATAGATGGTTACAAATGATAGGCTAGGATTCGAGAAAGAGATAAGAATTTGGAATGCAGATTTGTGCTTTATTTACATAAAAGTTACTAGTGAAGGACTTTTAAGAAGTTAATAGCATAGGATACTCTTAAGAGATTACTTAGGATGATGACCAAGAAAAGGTCAGCACTTTCGTGGTTTTAGAAATCTCTATGGTCAGAAAAGTAGGAGGATAACTGGGCACAGAAGTACAGAAGCCAAGAGAATAGCTATTCTTGAGTAAGTCATCTTTCTTCACTGTCTCTACACTATTATGTCTCTCTTACTCTCTTGAACTTTTGTTAATCAGGTTCCTGACTTTACAGATTTACAGAAGTTGATTTTCAGGTACATTACATTCTGTGTCCTATTGGTTTCCTCATTTTGCCTAGTAAATACAAGAATCCTCCAAAGCTCTATCTTCTACATTAGTCATCCGGTAAATCAGAAAAAATGCAAACCTATATCCCAATTGCTTTCATTAGTTTCAGACCTATATTTACAATAAAGAGGCCAAAAAACCATCAGGATATCCATGTTTGTATCTCAAACACAAAGTATCCTAAATAGAACCAATAAAATCTCTGTGATGGTTCAGAAACACTCCAAGATGCTGAAGTTCAAACCCTCAAGAACAACTTTGAGATTGAACTTCTTTCTCAATCTTGCCCCTGCTGTCCTCCATTTCCAAGTCCAAATCCTGTCAGTTTTTACCTAGAAAACACCCTCTCTATTCATACCTTTTGCATTACTGCTGCCATCACCACCACCATTCAGATTCAAGAACTCATTGTCACTTACATGTGGTATTAATCTCTTTCATGAACTTTCCATATCTAGCTATTCTCACCTCTACTCTGTCCTTTTCGATTGCTGCCAAATTAATCTTCCTAAAGTACCACTTAAATCATGTCATGCTACTAATCCAAAAATGTTTAAGTGTTTTTTATTACTCATTGAATAAAATCCAAACTATTTAAAATAATATTTAACACCATCCACCATCTGGTAATATCCCACATTTCTAGATGTATCTTCCTTTTCTCCCTTTCAGAGATCCAGTACTGCACTCAAACCACATGTCCTTTTCCTGTCTGTCCCAGTCACTTTGTTCATTCCATTTTCCTTGCCAGTAATGTCCTTTCTATTCATTCTCATCTGTGAAGCCTTTCTGATTGCCCCAGTGGAAGGTAATGTATGATTCAAATGATTGGGGCTGTATCTTAAGTGTGTTATAGACATTATAATTATAAATTCTCACAATAACCCTGTCATATATTTACTCTTTTCTAAATTTTACCATTGAATAAGCTGGTATTTATATGGGTTTTTTAAATTGGCCCAAAATAACATAAAATACTCAATTTTCCATATTTATCTGCTATCCAAATCAGTATTCTTTTTTTTTTTTTTAAAGATTTTATTTATTAGTTAGAGAGAGAGAGAGCGAGCACAGGCAGACAGAGAGGCAGGCAGAGGCAGAGGGAGAAGCAGGCTCCCCGCCGAGCAAGGAGCCAGATGTGGGACTTGATCCCAGGACACTGGGATCATGACCTGAGCCGAAGGCAGCTGCTTAACCAACTGAGCCACCCAGGCGTCCCCCAAATCAGTATTCTTAACCTTAATCCAGATACTTTTAATTTTAGCATCACCCCTCTGGTACAGTTATTAGTCCCATGGCTTCACTGAAGCCTCAGTAATGGGAGAAAAATTTCAATAGCGAAATATTATTTACTTATAAAACTGCCTTTTTCTTAGTCTGGTTTATAGAAGCATGATTTACATATAGTACAATTCACCCTTTTTAGTGTACAGTTCTGTTATTTTGGCATTCTACCTTTATTTTGCCAAGGTTCTCCCTTTAGAATCAGGTGATTTAGTTTTACAGTTTACCTTAGTAGTTTGATTTAGTTTTAACAATTTTTGGTTTTCTTTTTGCCCTACATTTCTTCAGAAATGCTGTATGTTGTCAACATTGTTCCTAGTAACTTGTCAAACACTTCTTTATAAACTGGTAGAACTTGTTCATAAAATGAGAAGCTAAGTAGTATATAATCATAGGCAGAATTCATGGGTAGTCTACCAGTAGATCTTTCCTATTACTGTCCTATGCCTAATGAAATTTATACTCTTCAAAATTATTTTCTTCATCTTTACCTAATGGATGTATAGAATTTGTAGAATGTATATGGTTATATAGCCACAAAATATCTAGACAAACTTACCTTCTCAAATGGTAGTTCAAAGCACTTTAGAAAGAAATCATAGGGGGAAATGTGGGCATGGAATTCATTTTTTCAAAAGCTACATTTCCACTAAATCTATGCAGATGATTTGTCCATATATTCTTTTATCCAATAAACATTTTTTGAGCACCTTCTTCTATGTGAAAAATCATGAAATTTTCCCTTATAGAGCCTACCATCTATAGGTATTCTAATAGACTGATTTCATATATAGTATGTAAAGGAAATCCCCAGGCTGATAATGACTGACAAGAATTAATGGCTAAGTTAATTAAGTGTTATAGTCACCAAAGGAGTAGAGAAACTTCATATTTTTTATTAACTTTTAAGAAGAGCTAAGAAGATAATGTCTAACATATTATTCATGCTCAGCAGCAGTGAAATAATAATAATTAGGAAAAGAAGACTTGATGCAAGAATGGTTTTAAAGCTTCATGGTATTAGGTCAACCAGTGCATCAGAAATAACAGAACTAGTTTTCATATAAAAAAACAGGAGTCCTTTTAGTAATGTGAAAGCAAATTAGAAAATATTCCCCTGTAGAGTTTGTGAAAATAAGATAAAGCCCTTTTAAAGAGCTTTATCATGAAGTTCTAACAATAGTTTTCCAGCCATTATATCCAAACAGATCACTGCCCTAGTTTAGAAAATCATCTTGGGTTTTGACCTCTCTGTTTATTATTAAATTTTGGAAAAAAAAACAAAACAAACAAAAACAAGTACAGGCATAATTCTTCATAATAATACCTCTCATTGACATTGCACAGGCATAATTTTGAACTTTTCTTTTTCTCTTGAGAGAGAGCACAGGTACATAAGTGAGGGCACTGGGTGGGGAGTTGGGGGAGGGACAAAAGTAGAAGGAGAGAGAATATCCTAAGCAGGCTCAATGCTCAGTAGGGAGGCCAAGCCTGGCCTGATCTCAGGACCCTGATATCATGACCAGCGCCAAAATCAAGAGTTAGCCACTTCACTGACTGAGCCACCATGGTGCTCCAAATTTTGAACTTTTTTTTTTTATAAAGATTTTATTTTTATTTATTTATTTGACAGAGAGAGAGATCACAAGCAGGCAGAGAGGCAGGCAGAGAGAGAGAGGAGGAAGCAGGCTCCCTGCCGAGCAGAGAGGCCCATGCAGGGCTCCAGGACCCTGGGATCACAACCTGAGCTGAAGGCAGAGGCTTCAACCCACTGAGCCACCCAGGCGCCCCCAAATTTTGAACTTTTAAAATGAAGAGTTAAGAAACCTGTTTTGCAACCCTTTTCTGACTCCAGGCCCACTACTCCACAGCTTCCCTTCCAGTAATACTCACTGCCTATCCATTGTGGAATTAATTTTCCTGTCTCAGAATTATCTGAACATACCCTTTGATTTCCTAGCCCCAGCATGCCTTAGAAAGGTTGAATCAACTATTTCCATTACTCTGTCTGCCTCCTTTCTATCTCCTATTCACAACTCTCATAACATCATTAAAATAAAAAAGAGGGATTAAATGAATTTTGTATAGTCATTGCTACAAAAACCACATAATACATTTATACACTAGAGCTCATGACAACACATATATCATAGAATTTAGAGGAGAAAAATTTCTCTCACATACCCCACCTGCTAACCAGCAGCACCAAAATTATCTCTTTTTTAATAAGTAGGTAAACATCCTATTTTTAAAGAAGTTTTGCGAGTACAAAGTGTTGTATTCCCACACTAACAATCTGAGTTTTCACACCCCATAGAAATTTCTACATAGATTCGTAATATATACATTCAAATGCACAGCTAAAATATTCAAATATACAAAATAAGTCAAAGCAAGAACTTTTTTGTTCTGACCTAAAAGTACCTCATTAACACAGATGTCCAAGATAGACAGCCCCAAATACACTGAGGTCCAAGGGCATGAAAGCGCCCTTACTTCTGTAGACTAACAAATGGATTCATGCAAATTAGTGTGTGAACTTGAAGACATTATTGTGACAAACTGATTGGTATACACAGGCTGCCAAGGGGAAAACACCAGCTAGGCAATGTTATTATTGCCACTGCCATAATTATTGCCAAAACTATGAGACCTTAAAGCTTTCTGGAAAAAAGGCTTTTGAGGTAAAAACAATCTATCCTAGGGTTTGCTCTGTGGACATGAAATTACTTTTCAACCTTTTCTTCTTATTTATCCAACTCATTTCAGAAGATGAAACACCTATTCCAAGGTGAGGAAAGAGGCTTCTGGGGAAAAGAAAAAATAAATTCTTTAGGATGGTCTTATTATTTTCTGTTCATTCTCCTGATCCTTTTTTTTTCCCTGCCTATTTCCCTGATTTTAATTTGTCTTCTCCTTTTCTATCCCTTTGCCCTCAATTTTTCAGCATGTCCCGCGTCTTTTCTCTCATCTTCCAAACTCTCAGAAGTATCGTCAGTAATCAGTCATATCTTCACTACATTCTTTCTTTTTTGTTCCTTCTTTAAAGCATTTCTATGAATATTGCTTCAGAGAAACCAAGGCACCAATTACTGTGCCTGAAGCAGTGACAGTAAAAGTAGACATATTTGAAATGAGGGCTATGGAGAAGCCGTGCGATGGTTACAGTGTGTACTTGTGCGCATTCTGGAAACAGGTGGGTTTGCATTTGAACCCACACACTGCTATTTACTAGCTATGACAAGGCCAGTTTATTCATTCACTGCTCTGAGCTGAAGTTCAAGCAGATCTTATAAAGAGTCAGTAATATCTAGCTCATGGGATTGTTGAGGATTGTGGAGATAATATTACTAAGCATTTAGCAAACTGTCAGGAACCTAAGAGGTGATACAAAGTAACAACATTGAGATGGTGGTTAAGGTGATAGCTATGGTGGAGACAGTTGTGGTGATTATAGACTGAGTTTTCAGAGTCTCTTTGTCAATAGGGGCAGTTACCTTTGTCCATTTGAATTGCAAGTCCTTGGTAATCGCTTGCATATTTAAAAGGGAAAGAAGTGCTCTGCCATAGCAGTTGTGCTTAAAAAGCACTGTGGTCAGGCTTAAATCTCTTTATGTTTCCAAAGAAAGATTTACTTCGCACCTGCCTCAAAAATCCAAGCAGTACTTTGTCCTCCCTACTGTTTTTCCCACTCTTTTTTTTTTTTTAAGATTTTATTTACTTATTTGAGAGAGAGAGAGGATGAGAGAGAGAGCATGAGAATGGGGAGGGTCAGAGGGAGAGGCAGACTCCGTGCTGGAGAGAGAGCCCAGAGACTGGATCCTGGGACCTGAGCCAAAGGCATTCGCTTAACCAACTGAATCACCCCAGGCGCCCTGTTTTTCCCACTCTTACACAGTCAAAAGAATATCTACAGACATGTAAGTTTAAAATAAAAGTAATAAAATTAATATCCTTGTACTTAGCACCAAGCATTAAAAGGCATAGAAGTTTATGAGTATTTTAAAGCTCCCCCTATAGCTCTCTCTGCAGCCTCTCTCCTTCTATACCAGAGGTAATGACTATCCTCATTTTGATTTTATCATTCCATTGCATTAACTTATAAATGTATAGATGGATATATCCTAAATAATATATTAAGCTTCCTTATGGTTGAATTTTTATAAACTACATCATGCTTGTAGCTTCTTTAGAGATTTAGGTTATTCCTAGCCATTCTCTTATCTATGAGCTTTTGGGTTATCTCCAATATTTAGTCTCAGAACCTTGTTACTATGAATACCTTTGTACATGCTTCCTGGTGCACATAAGAATGTGGTAATTCAAAGCATATACTTAGGAAAATATAAGATAGGCATGTCTTCAACTTTAAGGGACAATGCCAATTTTTTTCCTAATGAGGTTGCATTGGTTAGGATTAGGTTAGGATGCTGTGAATAATAATAATAATAAAATTAAGAGTCATAGAAGTTTAAAGTCATGCATGTCTGTCTCAGGTTCAAGAAGTTTGGAGGCAGCCAGTCCAGAGATGATACAATACATCACAGTATCAAAGACACAGGGTCCTTCCATTGACTAGGTCATCTCATATGTATAGTTTTCAGCCACAAATTCACCCAAGGTCCAAAATGGTTTCTGAAGCTTCAGCCAATATATACAATTTTGGCTGGCAAGAAAGAGAAAAAAACAAGAAGTGTATACCCCTTTCCCCAAAGATGCACACAGCACTTTTTTGTCATACCCCTTTGGCCAGGACTTACATGGCTATGGCTGGCTGCAAGGGAAACCAGGAAATCAAGTCTTTACTCTACCTGGCTCCAGTTAAAATAAACTGGATCCAGTTAAAATAAAATTACTGATGAGAAAGAAAAGAAAGACAAATATTGGGAGATAACTAGCAGTCTCTATCGATATTAAGTTGTACATTCACTGAAAGACTAACCGTTTTTGTTGCCCGAATATTTGCCCCACTTAAAATTATCAGACTTTAAAATTTTTCAAGATCATATTAAACATTATACCATTTAGAAAATTGTACCTGATTAATACTAAAGTTTCACTGTTCATATATTTATTAGTCATTTGTATTTCCTTGTCTATGAACTGCCTGTTCATATCTTTCCTGTATTTGTGTGGTTTACCTTATTTTTCCTGATTTTATGAATTTTGAATTTATTCTGAATAACCCATTTTCAGTTATATAAGTTCCAATTGCAAGAAAAAGTATTTTGTTAGTGTCTTAGCTTTTTATTTCTTCAAAATATTTGATTAAAATTCTTTTTTAAAAAGCTTAATATACTTGGGGCGCCTGGGTGGCTCAGTGGGTTAAAGCCTCTGCCTTCGGCTCAGGTCATGATCCCAGGGTCCTGGGATCGAGCCCCACATCAGGCTCTCTGCTCAGCAGGGAGCCTGCTCCCTCCCGTCTCTCTCTGCCTGCCTCTCTGCCTACTTGTGATCTCTGACTGTGAAATAAATAAATAAAATCTTAAAAAAAAAAAAAGCTTAATATACTTGAATTTATCAGTCTTTTCCATTATCATTTAAATTTTTTATATCTTATTTGAGAAATCTCTTCTCACTTTGTGGTCATCAGACATTCCTACAATGTTTTCTAGAAGTTTTTATCTTTGCATATATGCATTTCAGTGGATTAAAATTGATATTTTTATGTATTGCTGGGTAGAACTATAATTTCATTTATTTCCCTCTGGGTAAATAATACAGTCTTAAAATGATTATAAGAGTTTAGTCTTTTCTCACTAATTGGAAATGACAGCTTGATCATATGAAAGGTCTCTTACAAATGGAGATCTGTTTTAGATAACTAGTTCGCTATTCATATGTCTAGTTATAATTTCTGTGTGTATTTAAATATCTGTATCTCTATTTGTCTAATATTATAAGTAGACTTGCTATTGAATAAATAAGGACCCACTCTATATCTTTTTTTGATGTTTAGGAATTATTTTTTTAATTTTATTTTTTATTAAGTAAACTGTATGCCCGATGTTGGACTCAAACTCATGGCCCCAGGAGATCAAGAGTTGTGTCCTCTACCAACTGAGCCAGTTAGGTGCCCTTGTTTAGGTATTTCTTAGTTGTTCTAGGCTCTTCGTATTTGGACATAAATTTTAGAACCAGTTTGTCAGGTTGAACAACAGCAAGAAAAAACAGTTCACACTTGATAGTCTTACATTAAATCTCATTTGTCAATTTGAAAACTGACATCTTTATAACATTGGGTATTCTTATTCATGAATATGGCATACTTTCCATTTGTTTATTTATCCTTTCGGAAATATCATTTCTCAGGGTGCCTGTGTGGCTCCAACTCTTGGTTTGGGCTAAGGTCATGATCTCCATCAGGGTTGTGAATTCGAGCCCCACAAGGACTCAGTGCTCATCACAAAGTCTGCTTGGAATTCTTTCCTCCCCCTCTGCCCTTCCCCCAGCTCACTCACTTACCCACTCACTATCTCTCTCTCTCAAATAAAATAAATAAATGAAACTTAAAAAAAAAAAGAAATATCCTTTTTCAAGTTGATTTTTTTTTTAATCTTTTTTTTTTAAAGATTTTTTTTATTATTTGTCAGATGAGCAAAGAGCCCGATGTGGGACTCGATCCCAGGGCGGTGGTATCATGACCTGAGCCGAAGGCAGCCGCTTAACCAACTGAGCCACTCAGGCGTCCGTCAAGTTGATTTTTTAATGGGATCTAGAAATTCAGTTGGCTTTTGTTTCATTGTTCTATAGCCATCCAATTTTCTAAATTCTCTTAATTCCAAAACTGTATAAGTTTTATTGGGTATATGTGTCAACATTTTTTTACCTTATTGTGAAATAATTGATATATAACACTGTATTAAGATTCAGGTGTACAGGGGTGCCTGGGTGGCTCAGTGGGTTAAAGCCTCTGCCTTCGGCTCAGGTCATGATCCCAGGGTACTGGGATCGAGCCCCACATGGGACTCTCTGCTCAGCGGGGAGCCTACTTCCTCCTCTCTCTCTCTGCCTGCCTCTCTGCTTGCTTGTGATCTCTGTCAAATAAATAAATAAAATCTTTAAAAAAAAAGATTCAGGTGTACAAAAAATGATTTGATTTACATATTTTATGAAATGTTCATCAGAGTAGGTTCAGCTAATATCTATCTTCTCATGTAGGTATAATAAAAAGAAAAGAGAAAAAAGGAAAAAATGTTCTTGTGATAAAACCTTAGATTTCTGTCTTAAAAACTTTCTTATATTTCATAAAGCAATATTAGCTATAGTCATTATGTTTGACATTATATCCTTAGTACTTAATTTTTTTTCAATAACAGGAAGTTTGCTTGTAACTTTTGATCACCTTCCTCCAATTCACCTTCCCACTCACATTTGATTCTGGTAACCACAAGTTATCTCTTTTTCTATGAGTTTTTTTATGTTTGTTGGCCGGGGGGGTTGTTATTGTTAGAGATTCCACATTTAAGTGAAATCATATAGAATTTGTCTTTCTCTTTCTGACATTATATTTCATTTAACATAATGCATTCAAGGTCCATCCATATTGTCACAAATGCTAGGATTTCCTCATTTCTTATGGCTGAATAATATTCCATTATGTGGGTATATATATGTGTGTGTATATTTTGTATATATACACACCATATAGGGTATATATACCATATCCATTATGTGGGTATTATATATGTGTGTGTATATCACAAATTCTTTTTACATTCATCCATTGATGGACACTTCAATTGTTTCCATGTCTTGGCTATTATAAATAATGCTGCTATGAACATGAGGGTACAGATATCTTTTCAACTTAGGATTTTTGTTTCCTTTGGATATATTCCCAGAAGTGAAATTTCTGGATCATATGATAGTTCAGTTTTAAAATTTATGATGACCTTCCATACTGTTTTCCGTAATGACTATATAAATTTACAATCCCACCAATGGTGCACAAGGATTGCCTTTTCTTCACATCCATATCAGCATTTGTTGTCTCTTGGCATTTTAATGATGGCCATTGTAACAACCATGATATGATATCTCACTGTAGTTTTAATTTGCGAAATATCTACTTAGGTACTTCTATTTTTAAATTGGGCCATTTCATTTTTTTGTATGAGTGTTTTGTATTGTTTGGTGGCAGTTTTTTTGTTTGTTTTGGGGGGTTTGCTCTTCAGGTTTCTTTATAGTTTGGATATTAACTGCTTATCAAATATATGATTTGCAAATATTATTTTCCCATTTTGCAAGTTGTAGGTTTCGTTCTCACCTTGTTGGTTTCTTTTGCTACATAAAAGCAATTTTTTTTTTGTTTGATGTAGCCTCACTTATGTATTTTTTTTCTTGTTGCTTGTGCTGTAGGTGTCATATCCAAAAGATCCTTACAGAGACCCATGTCAAGGAGTTTTACTCCTGTGTTCTTTCCTGGGAGTTTCATGGTTTCAAGTCTTACATTTAAGTCTTTAATCTATTTCTGTTAATTTTTGTGAGTGATGTAAGATGTGGGTTCAGTTTTATTTTTTACATATGAATTTTCATTTATCCCAGCACCATATATTGAATAGACTGTTTTTTCTCCATTAAGTATTCTTAAGTCCCTTGTCAAATATTAATTGTATATGTTTGAGTTTATTCCTGGCTCTTGATTATAGTCTATTAGTCTATTTGTTTTTATGCCGGTACCATACAGTTTTGATGACTGCAGCTTTACAGTATAAATATATATATATAGCTTGAAATCAGGAGTGTGAAACCTATTGATTTGTTCTTGTTTCTCAGAATTTCTTTGACTAGTTGGGGTCTTTTATGGTTCCATACAAATTTTAGAAGAGTGTTTTCTCTACTTCTTTTAAAAATGCATTGGAATCTTGAAAGGGATTGCTCTGAATCTATGAAAGTTTTGTTTTTGTTATTGTTATTGTTTTTGTTGTTTTTGTTTTTGTCTTGAGAGAGAGAGAGAGAGCACAAATAGCCAGAGCAGCAGGCAGAGGGAGAGGGAGAAGCAGGCTTTCCACTGAGCAGAGAGCCCAATGTGGGACTCGATCCCAGAAACCTGGGATCATAACCTGAGCCAAAGGCAGACGCTTAACCAACTGAGCCACCCAGGCACCCCATATGGAAGGTTTTTAATATTGACATTTTAGCAATATTAATTCTTCCAATCCATGAACACAGTACACCTTTCCATTTATTTGTGTCTTCTTTGATTTCCTTCATCAGTATCTTGTAGTCTTTTTTTTTAAGATTTTTTATTTATTTATTTGTCAGAGAGAGAGAGGGAGCGAGCACAGGCAGACAGAGTGGCAGGCAGAGGCAGAGGGAGAAGCAGGCTCCCTGCCGAGCAAGGAGCCCGATGTGGGATTCGATCCCAGGACGCTGGGATCATGACCTGAGCCGAAGGCAGCCGCTTAACCAACTGAGCCACCCAGGTGTCCCAGTATCTTGTAGTTTTAAGAACAGATATTTTTCACCTTCTTAGTTAAATTTATTCCTAAATATTTTATTGTTTTGATGCTATCATAAATGAGATAGTTTTCTTTATTTTTTTAGAAAAGTTATTGTTATTGTATAGTAATGTTTCTGGGTTTTATATGTTAATTTTGTATTCTGCAACTTTACTGAATTCCTTGACCAAATCTGACAGATTTTTGGTTGAATCTAGGATTTTCTATGTATAAAATCATATCATCTGCAAATAGAGACAATTTTACTTCCTAATTTCCAATTCTGATACTTTATTAATTTTTTTTTCTTACTTGTTTGCTCTAGCAAGAACATCAATATCTGGTTGAACAGAAGTGGGGAGAGTGGGCACCTTGTCTTGCTCCTCATCTTAAAGAAAAAGCTTTCAACTTTCACCATTGAGTATGATATTACCTGTGGGCTTAAAATATGTGGCCTTTATTATGTTGAGATACATTCCTTCTATGCCTAATTTGTTTTTTATTGTGAATGGATGTTGAATTTTATTAAGTGCTTTTTCTGCATCTATTGAAATGATCATATAATTCTTTTCTTTCGTTTTATTAGTGTAATGTATCATGTTGATTTTCATATGTTGGACCATCTTTGTATTCCACTTGATCATGTGTAAATGATCTTTCTAATATGTTGCTGGATTCCGTTTGCTAGCATTTATTAAAAATTTTTACATCTATATTCATCAGCGATACTGGTTTGTAGTTTTCTTTCTCTAGTAGTGTCCCTTTCTGGGCTTTATGTCATAATTATGCTGGCTTCATAAAATGAGTTTGGGAGTATTCCATCCTCTTTGACTTTTTGGAAGAGTTTGAGAAGGATTGGTGTTATTTCTTTAAATGTTTGGTAAAACTCATTAGTGAAACCATCTGGTCATTAGTGAAACCCCATTTGATGGGGTCAAAGAGTATCCCATCTTCTTTGATTTTTTGGAAGAGTTTGAGAAAGATTGGTGTTATTTCTTTAAATGTTTGGTAAAATTCATTAGTGAAACCATCTGGTCTTGGGTTTTTCTTCACTGGGAGATTTTTGATTACTGATTCGGTTTCCTCACCTGTAATTGCTCTTCAGACTTTCTATTTCTTCTGATTCTGTCTTGGTAAGTTGTATATTTCTAAGAGTTTTTTTCATATCTTCTAGGGTATCCAGTTTGTTGGCATATAGCTGTTCATTGTAGCCTCTTATGATCCCTTGAATTTCCATGCATCCATTATAATTATTTCCTTCCTTCTGCTAACTTTGGGCTCAGTTCATTTATTTTCTAATTCCTTAAAGAGTAGAGTCAGACTATGTATTTGGGATCTTTCTGGATTATAAATGTAGACATTCATTGCTATGAACTTCCCTCTTAACTGGTTTTGCTCCACCCCATAAGTTTTGGTATGTTACATTTCCATTTTCATTTGTCTCAAGAAACTTTTTCACTTCCCCTTTAATTAATTTTTGTTCCAGTAGTTGTTGGGAGAATATTGTTTAATTTCCATGTGTTCATGAATTTCCAACTTTCCTCTTGTTGATTCCTAGTTTCATACCATTGTGGTCAAAGAAGATATTTGGAGTTATTTCAGTCTTCTTGAATTTTCTAAGACTTGTTTTTTGGTCTAACATATGACCTATCCTAGCAAATGTTCCATGTGTGTTTTAGAAAAATGTGTATTCTGCTATTGTTAGATAGAATGTTCTTTATGTATTTGTTGGGTTCATTTGATCTATAATAGTCAAATCTGCTTTTTCCTTATTGAGTGTCTGTATGGATGATCTATTTATTGTTAAGAGTTATATAAAAGTCCCCAACTATTCTTCTATTACTACTTATTTCTCCTTTTAGCTCTCTTATTATTTGTTTTATATATTAAGGTGTTTCAATGTTGGTTGCATAAATGCTTACAATTGTTATAACTTACTGACATAGTAATCCCTTTATCATTATATAATAACCTTCTTTGTCTCTGTTTACCACTTTTAGTTTAAAAACTGTTTTTGTTTAATAGAAATACAGTTATTCCTAATTTTTTTTTCAGTTACATTTCCTTGAAATAAATGTTTTTGTATCCCTTCACTCTCAGTCTATGTGTGTCTTTAAGGCTAAAGTGAGTCTCTTGTAGGTAGCATATTGTTGGATCTTGTGTGTGTGTGTGTGTGTTTAACCCATCAGTATTCTTTTAATTAGAGAATTTAATCCATTCATGTTTAAAGTAATCATTGATAGGTAAGGTCTTAATATTGCCATTTCAATTGTTTTCTAGTTGTTTTGTAGATCTATTTTTCCTTTTTTCTTATCTGCTGTCTTTTGTTATGTTTTGATGTATACTTATACTTTGACTCTTCGTTGTGTTCTTCTGCATAATTACTACAAGATTCTCCCTTGTGGTTACCACGAGACTTACATAAAGTATCTTAAACTTATAACACCCTATTTTAAATTCGTTATAATTTAACATCAATAGAATTTGTAAACTTTATACTTACTTCTTCCTCTACCCCAACCTCACATTTAAGGTTATTGCCAGTACAATTTATGTGTTTCTGATATCGTGTAATAACAGGTTATTGTAGTTATGGTTAGTTTTGCTACATTCATTCTTTGTCAACTTTTAAATTAGAATTGTAAATGAATTACATACCACTGTTACCATACTGCGGAATCTAACTATGACTATATATTTACCATTACTAGTGAGATTTATGTTTTTTTATGTTTTTATAATATTAATTATCTTTCTTTTACTTTCAGTCAAAGGACTCCCTTGAACATTTTTCATAAAGCACTTCTAATGGTCATGAACTCACTCAGCTTTTGTTTGTATGGGAGAGTTTTTAATCCCTCCTTCATTTGTGAAGGACAGCTTCAGCAGGTATAGAATTCTCAGTTGACAGTTATTTTCTTTCAGTATTTTGCATATGACATCCTGTTGTCTCCTGGCCTGAAATGTTTCTGTTGAGAAATCCACCATTGATCCCTTGTATGTAACCTTTCTTTTCTCCTTCTGCTCTTAAAATTCTTTCTTCATCTTTGACTTTTGATAATTTAATTATAATTTGTCTTGGTGAGGCCTAGTTGGAGGTTCAAACTACTTTGGATTCTCTGGGCCTCTGGATATGGATGTCCCAGGTTTGGGAAGTTCTTAGTCATTATTGCTTTAAAGATACTTTATGTCCCATTCTCTACCCCTTCTGGAATTCCCATAGTGTATATATATATTTTTTTACATTCTCATAATTCCCATAAACTTTATTCACTCTTTTTTCATTCTGTTTTCTTTTTGCTTCTATGTAATTTCTAATATCTTATCCTCTAGTTTACTGATTCTTCTACACAGTTCGCTTTACTGTTGAAACTCTATGTCATATTCTTTAGTCCATTTATATTTTAGATTTTAGGATTTTTTTTTGGATGGTTGCCATTTTCTTGTCAAACTTCTCATTTTGTTCATGAATTGTGTTAGTAATTTTGTTTAGTTGTCTGTCTGGGTTTTCTTGTCCACTATGCTTCTTTAGGAGGGCTGTTCTGAATTATTTAACATTTCATAGATCTTCAGTTTTTTAGGGTCAGTTATTGAAGCTTTCTTAGTTTCTTTTGGTGGTATCATATTTATCTGATTTTTTTTTTTTTTTTTTTTTTTTGGTGATCCTTGATTCCTTACATTGGTATCTGCACCTTTGAGCAGTTGGGCTCCTTTTCCAGAGTTTATAGGTTTGCTTAGTCAGAGACAGCTCTTTACCAGTTGGCTCAGTTTGGGTTTCTGGGTGTGTTTCCTGGTAATATCTTTGTGCAAGTGGGGCCTGTTATTATGCTCTATTTTGAGGTGAGGTAACTGACCTCTGAGGATGGGGAAGAAGGGCTATGTCTTTGGCTTAGAATAGTTGGATAGGACTTCTGGCTTAGTTCCTTACCAAAGTGAGGTTGTAAGATAGGTTCCATGGTTGTCTGAATTCTTGGGTGAGGCTGACGAGATGTTGGAAGTGGGTACTATATTCAGTAATAGTTTGGGCTACGAACTAGCTTCCCTGCCCTAGCAAGACATCAGGATGGGGCCCAGGGCCTATGCAGCTTGTTTGAAGATGCAATTCAGGCTAGAGCATGCATTGAATTCCCTGGCCAGGGGAGGCCGCCAGGTTTGCCCTGCAGACAGAGGAATCCATGGCTGTACTCACTGTTCAAGTGCCACTGTACATAAGGATTTGAATGGGTTATAAAAGCTTCTGTGTGTTCTCATTAGGGTCCCCAGTTGGACAGGATGAACACTGTATTCAGTGATGAGTGGGACTGCTAATTAGATTCCCTGCCTGGGTACAGTGGAACAACAGCTCTAAAACCAACAAAGCTCTTTGCTTCTTGTCTTAATTCAAACCAAACCACTCCCCAAGTTTCCTAGCCAAACAGGGCCACTAGCTTTGCTTGGCAAACTATGAGCTCTGCCTGCCCTTCTCTCAGCTCAAGCACCACTGAGCTTCACAACTTCCAGCTGCACAGCTTTCAGGTAAATACACACACACACACACACACACACACACACACACACGCACACATCCTTCTGGTCAGATGGAGCTAGAAGACTCAATAGGTGGTGGCTATGTCTCAGCTCCTTTGCCTGAGAAGGTAGTCTAGAGGGGCCACTCTACACTACCCTCAGATTTTCAGTCAGGATTTTCATTTGGGAGGTTCCCAGCACTACCCTCAGCCTTAGCTGTGTATTTAACCCCCAGCCTGTGGGTAGCAGTGGACCCTCCATGCCTGATACTGGATACTGGCTTTGCTCTGGGGGCAATCAGCACTGCCCACCCTTCTTTAGTCTCCAGTGCCACTGGGCCACTTAGCTTCCTGGAGTTGTTACCAGCCCTTTTGGTCAGATGTGATCAGAAGACACTCTCCAAAGTGGGTGGGGCATGGGTAGACTGGGCTCTAGAGCTGGCAAAATTTTCATTTGAGGATCCAAATCAGGCAGATCTGCACCCCACCAAGTTCTCTGGTCAGATTGCACCCCCCAACTTAGTTCTTTCGATAAGAAAATCTGCTAATTGGAATTACTACTTGGACACTACAGGTATGAACTCAGTCTGCCGAGATCCATGTGCCAGTCAGATTCCCAATAGTTGATCCCTGCAGATTCCTGTGCAATCTTTGTGGTATGAAATCAAAATGAGGCTCCAGCAAAGAAACCCCCATTATAGGTTCTCTTTTCCTACTGGAGGAACTGAGGACTCAGGGAGACCTTTCCACATAGTGGTGCACTAGCCTGGGAGAAGGGTAATATGGTTCAAGTCAGGTACAATGAAAGCTCAAAGAGCACAGTAAAAACTACCAGTTGGAGACTTATCAGGAAAATATTTGCAACTGAGATGGTATATAAGGTGAACATTAAAGAATGGATAGGGTTTGAACTGGAAAAAAAAATCCTAGGTAAATAAACACATGAGCAAAGGCCTCTCCTTCTTTCACCTATACTTTGAGGGAACTTAAAAGTCAAATGCCTCGTAAACAGGTTCAAACTAAATGTATCCAGTGTACCCTCAAGCCAACCCAATCTTATACGAAAACTCAACTCTAGTACCCAGAGTTTTGTTTTCGAGCTATCAGTCTTCTCATACAAGCATATAGGGGATGAGACAGGTCCTTCAAGTGATGACAAATAGGATTATTCTACTTGATCACCTACCTTTATAACCAGAGCAGATCCAAACATCTTATAATTGCCTCCAAATTCAAATCTGCCCTCAGATGATAGTTTGCTACCCCTGGGAAGGTTCAAATGGATAAATGAGTAAGTGAGAACAATTCTCAGAGGATCCCCTCATTTTTAGCAATTTTAGAATTATTAAACAAGTGCAAAAATCCACATAGCAGCTGTTTTAAAGCAAGCAATCATTTGGGTGAATTATACATTGTAAAAATTCCAATTACATAATTTGATAGTTGCACTTATGTGTTATTTCTGGGCCCCTTCTTACATTGAACCATAGGAATCTATGTCCCTTCACAACTAAGGTGTCCAGAATCCTCTTAGGATGGAAAAACAATAATAAAATTAAGAAAACCTTTAAATACATAGATAACCTGAGTCCTCCTCTTATCATACCACTCAGTAGCAATTTAGTCCCTGGCTAACGTATTACTCGTAATTTATTACAAATTTGTTAAACCTCGGTAGCTCAGAAACCTAGTGGCTTATGGATGATTCTCTAATTAGTGGAATTAAAGATGATACTGTTTCTTTTGATTAATTGGCACATGTGGAGACTGGGTGCCCTCTGAGGCCTTTCATTTGCATATTAAGTTACCACATATCCATTACTGAAATCCGAAGGGGTGGGGGCTCCATCTACCCATGTGAAGACAATGTCCTGCGGATCTAATTAAATCACTGTGTTTGCCCTTTTCCTTTTTTTTACCCACTTTAGCATAAATTTCCAAGGAGCAACCTAAAAAATTTTAAAAAAAGGAATAAACAATTTATGTGTATGTAACAATTTACCATTTACAAATTCCTTTCATGTATATTATCCCATTGAACCCTCTTAGCAACCCTCTTGAGGACATACAGCTTTACTCCCATTTTATAAACAGTGAGATTGATAGGCCTCCCAATTTAAAGGGTGGTAATTGAGCAAGCTGGGACTCATACCTGTATCTTCTTACTCCAAGGTCAGAGCTATTTTCATTAAGCCAAGTTGCAGCATTAGAGAATTATCCCAAATTGTATAATAAAAGACATGAAGAAAATGTCACTCTTCAAACACTGGTCATGTTCAGTACAAACTACCATTATACTCGTGGTCTTTGGGGAAAGGGATAGGCTAAATGGAATTAATAAAAGAGAATTTAAGCATCCTAAGGGGGATAATGGTGTTCGATGAGAACCACTGTGCCGAGGGTAGTGCCTTCTATATTCTTCATGCCAGGAATTCAAGCCAAGACTGTATGGCCACTTGGTTGCAATTCTAATTCAAATGTCAGCTGTGGAGTTGAGCAAGTGGATCATTAAGGTCACTCTGTTGAGTTTCTGTGGTTTAAAAAAAAAAAAAACATAATACACCATATTATTGGGTCAAAGAAATTTGCAGGCCAGTGCATTTGCTAGGCATGTGTCAGAGCCTGGACACAAATAGGGAGTTATTTTAGACAGTGGATAGTTCTAGTAGCCAAAAGCTATGCAACCATCTTCTGGGCACATGTCACAAAGCATATTTTCTTTGCTGGAGAGAAGTAAGGGAGTATATTTGGAAAGATTTAATAAAGGTTCTGAAGGACCCTATTGGTATAAATGCCTATTATTGTTGTCAGTGTTATTTAAGAACAGCAGGAGGGAGGCATTTCAAATAGAAGTTCAGTTTCTATTCCAAGAAGGCCCTCCAGATTCAGCACTGCTGCAGTCTGTAAGCAGTCTGTGAAACTGGCCCCAGGAAGGGCGTGAAGGAGAAGGCTGAGCTGTTCCACATGGTATTCTCCTTGCTAGCACGACGAATTGGTTAGGGGGCTGTTTCTGTGTGTAATTACTGAGTCGCTTCTCATTTTGGTCCTACTGCCACAGGTGAGGCCCCCTTTAATGGCACCTTGGAGGAACAAGCTAGATCAGCTCCCCTAGTGGTGACATAATGTGATGAATGTGCTTCTAACAAGAAGAGAGCAAAAAGAAAATGTGTACTTTTCTTAGTGTTTCTTGTTGTGGATTTTAAAGGAAGCCCCGTACCTGAATCTGTAGTCCATCTTGGGAGGAGACAGATCTCAAGACTCTAAGAGGTGCATGAAGAGAAACTGGCATAGGGTCCCCCACTTTCTCCCTAAGATAAAATGATGTGAGGGTGGCCAGCTTGTTGTGATTTGGTGCTTCCTAACTCATCTTCCACTGCCTGTTCTGACATTAGGAGACTTGAGAACCACATATCTGCATAGAAATGACAATATAAGAAGATCTTAGGAGAAAAACTCTGTTGCTTAATGGCCTATATCCAGCTTTTCTCCACGGCAGCTCCTCCATCAGCTCCTCTCGGTCCTCCTAAAACAGCATTTGCCTCTTGGTGATGCCAGTTCCCTCACCTCGTTAAGCTGCTGCTACAAAGGAGACTGGGGATTGATGGCAGACAAGTTTAATGTGGCTCACACAGAGCAGTCAAGTTTGGCATGTGGGAGGCTGCTGGGGAGATATTACCGCAGGCTTGGGCACACCAGCTGATTGAAGTTGCTGTGAACTGACAGCTAATGGGGGGGAAGCTGCCTTTTTTTTTTCTTTTGCTTCTAGATAGCTGTTTCATTTTGGGTGCAGCTGGGTTTAAAAAAATTTTTTTTAATGGGGAAAAATATTAACGATTTTTTTATTTGTTTGCCCTTTGTTCATAGTTGATTTCAGGATGTTCCAGGGGCATTATCTTGGCAGACATTATATTGTCTAATGAAAACCTCGACGGATAAACTCTTTAAGCTCTGAGTCTAGGTGGTGACTATGCCAGGACCCAGGGTGTGGCTGAGGCTGGAGATGCCATTATAATGAGTCTGAAAGGACAGAAGTAGCAGAGAATACCAGATAAAAATCTGGCTGAACTATGTTGGCTGAAAAAATTGAACGCTGATTGGGGGGTGCTTTAAAGATCCCAATGTGTACCAGTAACATTTTACTTAGGAAAAAGGAAAACTAGCACTGGAATTCCAGGCACTACTAGTCCCCCACTTGTTTTCCCTACATTTGGGTTGGTAAAAGAAAGCTACCTTTCCAAATGAAACCCAACTATGAAATCTCAAAGATTTGCTAGGGCTGCCCTAATGGCTTAAACAACAAGAGTTAATTCTTTCACAGTTCTGGAGGTTAGACATAGGAGATCAAGGTGTCAGGAGTGGTGGTTCCTTCTGAGGGCTGTTCCAGAACTCTCTCCCTGGCTTTAGAATCACCTCCTCTTTATGTCTTCACATTGTCCTCCCACTGTATACTCAGTGTCCAAATTTTCTCTTCTTATAAGGACACTGGTCATATTAGATTAGGGCCCACCCTAATCTCATTTTAACAGAATTAGCTCTTTAAATTTTTTTTTTTTTTAATTTGTCAGAGAGAGAGAGAGCGAGCACAGGCAGACAGAGTGGTAGGCAGAGGCAGGGGGAGAAGCAGGCTCCCTGCCAAGCAAGGAGCCTGATGTGGGACTCGATCCCAGGATGCTGGGATCATGACCTGAGCTGAAGGCAGCCGCTTAACCAACTGAGCCACCCAGGCGTCCCCAGAATTAGCTCTTTAAAGACTGTATTTCCAAACACAGTCACATTTTGAGGTATTAGGGATTAAAGCTTCGACAAATGAATTTGGGGGTAATGACAGGGACACAACACAATTCAGCCCATAACAAGGGACATAAGTAAGCTCAAATCTTCAGCTTGTCATGGGGCATGTTCAGCCATTCAGCATGGCCCAGACCCTGAAATACCATCTCCCCTTGAACTCTCTTTCTCATTCTGTTGCCACCAGAACATTCATGCTCTCTTTTCATGAGCAGGGGACCTATCAGTCACAGTTAGATCATTCAAGTCCCACTACATTCTCCCTAAATTCCAGCTAGAATAAGTCAGTGAACCCAATTTGTTTGAATAGATCTACTACTAACCACAAAAGTAATGGTAAAATCAATGATAAAGTTATAACAGCCGTTATCTCTTAGTGAGTTTTTTTAATCATGTGCCAGTCTCAATGCTAAGTGCTTCCATATATTATCTCATTTGCCCTCATTACAGTCTGTGAGGTAGACACAATTATTACCCCATTATTATAGATAAGGAATCTAAGACACAGGGGTCCAAGTTCAAAGGATTAGTTAGATGCAGAGCTATATTTGAGTAAAGTCGATGTCTATACTCTATACTACTATACTTTATTGTATAGAACCAACCATTTCCTAAATCAGGCTTCTAAAACCATCTTTTAATTACAAAACCCTCTATTTTTCCAATGAAACTCTTACATTAAATTCTATTATTCAGCACAGACATAAAGTGTATAAATTGAAAAGAAGAGTACAGAACCCTGTCTCTGCAGTCTCCCCAATTCCTCTCTTTGGTCTATCCACCAACTTGAAAAACCATAGCCCTAAATTATGCCTAAAGTCCTTGCACGTTTGGACTTTGCCTTGGAAGTCCTGGGTGCTGAGTCCTCTGCTCTCATTTCCTTCTCCTTCATCATTTGGCCTCATTACAAAGCTGTGAGGTAGGCACAATTATTACCCCATTATAACCCCTATATTCTGTCTCCTGTTCAAGAAAGAATCTGAAGTTAAAATCTACAATTACTCGTCCCATGTTTTGTATGAAACCTTTGAATTAGATTATTAATGGCATCTACTAATTTATATGGATAAAGAAATAGGTAAGTTATATTAAGAATATAAAATATAGGGGCACCTGGGTGGCTCAGTGGATTAGGCCTCTGCCTTGGGCTCAGGGCACAATCTCAGGGTTCTGGGATCAAGCCCCACATCGGGCTCTCTGCTCAGCAGGGAGCCTGCTTCCCCCTCTCTCTCTCTGCCTGCCTTTCTGCCTACTTGTGATCTCTATCTGTCAAATACATAAATAAAATCTTTTTTTAAAAAAGAGTATAAAATATAGATTATTGCTAAGGAGAACAGGAATATCTAGACCAGAAGACATTTCTAGAACCTGTGTCCTAAATACAGGATGTGGTTTGCTGAGGAAAGAGAGGGAACAGCAATTATAGGCACCCCTCCAGGTATAATGCTGAGTGCTCTGCATGGGACTTATCATTATTCCCCGTCACAGCCTGTGGGGAGATCTGCACACCTCCTGACCTCACTTCCACTAGCTTCCCCTGACAATAGGAACAACCAGAAATTGATCTCATTCAAGGGGAAAAGTTGTATCATTTGGAGACAAAAATAAGAAAAGTGCTTAACGCTTCACTTACTGAATCCTCTGGGGGGAAAAAAAAGCAGCCTTTGCAGCCACCCGTCTGCAGGAACGAATCCTGCCATGGAATATTATCTTCTCATCCTCTCTGCCATATGTTCAGGCAATCTGTGTTTCACAGTCTATATTAATGCACTGAGTCAGAGACAGTGGGGTTCAGTGGGCTAAGCAACAGCCTGGAAAATGGAGGGGTGTGAGTTCTAATTCTGTCCTTCCCCCAGCTTGCTGGCTGACTTTCAGGGAAGTTATATCAACCTTGCATTGCCCTCCATTTTTTCCTCACATACCACACGTGGTTTTATGTCTGAGCAAATTGAAAGGGAATATTAACAATGTTGGCATAGAATTTCACAAACCTTGTAAAAGCTTTGAAATGCCTACCATATAAAAAATACTGTTCTGGGGCACCAGGGTGGCTCAGTTGGTTAAGCAGCTGATTCTTGATTTCAGATCAGGTCATGAATTTATGGTCTTGGGACTGAGCCCCTCATCAGCCTCCCCACTCAGTGGGGATTCTGCTTCTCTCCCTTTCCCTTTCACCCCTCTTCCTGCTCTCTCTTTCTCACTCTCTCTCAAAAATAAATATTAAAATAATACTGTTCTGAGCTTACCAAAGATCCTTAAAGAAATTATTTCCTTTGATTGTTTGTAATCTACTTAGAAAATAAAGCACATATTTATAAGATATGTTAAAATCAACATCTCAGTACTTACAGGTACTCATTTTCCCTCTCAAAAATTAAAATTCTAGGGATGCCTGGGTGGCTCAGTTGGTTAAGCAGCTGCCTTCAGCTCAGGTCATGATCCCAGCGTCCTGGGATAGAGTCCCACATCAGGCTCCTTGCTCAGTAGGGAGCCTGCTTCTTCCTCTGCCTTCCACTCTGTCTGCCTGTGCTCATTCACTCTATCTCCCTCTCTCTCTGACAAATAAATAAAATCTTAAAAAAAAAAATTAAAATTCTATTAAGACATTGAATAACAATGTATTTACGCAACACCTCAAATCCATCATAAAAATGAGCCAAAGTATATGTGTGTACACATATGTATGAATAAATAAACCAAAAAGCAATTCTTTTCATCTCAAAAAATATAATAGGCTCAGAAATGATTACTACTACAATCCTGAAAGTCAGAATTTTTCCTACCCCTTCATGGATGAAGGAGCTTCTTTCCTCTCTCAGTCCACTCTTGGGAAATGTGAGCTATACACACCTGAAAATGCTAGAGAAAAGATGGAGGAGACATAGAGGTTGTAGACAAGGACCTTCCATAACAAAATAACTCAGTTACAATTGGAAATCATATGGTTTAAGAGAGTATGCTTTTGAAATCTATTCTGCATAAGAGGGGCACCATGCCTTCCAGAAAAAAGGTACAAAATGGTCTTTGAAATAAAAGCAAATGAATCATTCATTGAATTTACACCACACAGGCATTTGAGGCTGACATGGAAAATGCAAATTTCCCAGCTCTTTGTCCTGGCACAGAACTCATAGCGATGATGAACTTGTCATGTAATATCAAGAAACCTGGCTAGTTAGTCATTGTTCCCAGTGTCTCTCTGAGGTTTAAGTGGTACTATCCAGTTGCCATAGACGTATTGGGTTTTAGGCCTTCCCAAAAAGGAGATTAAAAATGAAAAGAAAATATACTGGTGATGAGGACTCCAGATGCTCAGGATGAAGTTTGGGGTCAGGATAAAATTGACAAAGGAACCATGGAATATTAGATGGGTCTATAGCCAAAAGTGTTTGAGTTAGTTTCTTAAACAAATAGGCACTGTTTTCTAACATAAGACATAAGTGTAGTGGTTGTGGCCCTTGGCAATAGATGTGGTATAGAATAGACTTGCATATATCATCAGTGGAGCTTTCTGGTTGTCTGCTATGAATTCTGACCCCAACGGGTACTAGACTTCTTCAAATAAAAATGTCAGACTTATGTGGGGTATCTTTACCCCACATAAATTATTCCGCTAATTTAAGCTAAACTTCTCTAAGGTATTTATAATGAGGAACAGAAATAGCACCAGAATACTCTCAGAACAAAATCAGGCAAATGTAAATGTTTGAGGTATTAATTTTGACCATGAATGATTGTGAGAGTACATTTAGACTGGGCTTCTCAAAAAGCTGAATAAAAGTAGGCTTTAATGCTCTAGAAGGCTTATGGCATTTGAAGAATAGTGGACTGACCTTCAAGAAGTCTATAAGAGGAGATTAGGGCTGAAGGGATGAATATGTTAAATCCAAGAAACTCTGAATATTCTGAATGTCCTAGTGTTGAATCTAGATGGATATCTTTTATAGGAAAGGAGTTATAAAAAATTGTAAAGATTTTAACTCTAAGTCCCCAAATTTTTCTTTCCCTTCTTGCCTTTTGGATTTATTCCACCATGGAAGCAAGCTGATATGGACCTAAATCCAAATCTTCAGTGAGTTATTTTCTACATAAGTATACCTGTCTCCACTTTCATGGAGGATATCTTTAGAACATGGATATCTTCTACCAAAAAAGAGGTTCTATCTAAGAATAGAGGTGGGCAATTAGCTGAATGTAAAGAGTCAATTAAAGTCCATGGTTCAGAAATAATGGATTTAATGGAATTTAATGTAGATAGTCATGTCAATCTGGCAGTCCAGTGTATTTCTCTTCTATGTACTAAGATCATTTGGAAGTGACTAGTAGAACTACAGTATTTGGACTTCAACCTTTTAGGCTGATTTTCCAGAATGATGCAGATTGACTTAATGTGAGGCCTACTAGATTAGGTATGTCCTGCAGAACTCTATGTTCATGTTCAGGCCCTAATCCCCTGATCAGATACCCACCTCAGTGCTTTGCCAAGTCTTCCCCTCCTGTCAGATTGTAACTTTTCCAGTATAAATATATGGAAATAAAAATCATGGAAGAAGTTCCAAGGTCTTCCTAAAAGTTATCACAAACGGTGGTGTCTCCAGGAGAAGTTCTGGGCAAGAAGGTGTATTGTGGTAGCCTACATTTGAGCTGGGCCATCCCCCTAGTAACCCTGTCATATAGCTCAGTTTAAGTTTTTCTTTTTGACAGTAGCTTGAATTTTTTAATAAAACTCTTGGAAAAAAAGATTTGGTACTGGCCTAATGAGAGCTTTAAGGTTATTTATGTACAGGACCTCACTCTTTTCACCTGCCCAAATTAGTTGAGTGAAGGAAACTCCTGACTTTCCCAGGATCAGCAGCATTCTTGTCGGAAATTTTTGTTAGTGTCAATTCCAGAGATGCATGAGCTCTGTAGGCAGCCAAATAGGCAGGATATGGATGTCATGAGAGCAGCAAGTGGAGAGAGTTTTTTTTTGTTGGTGTTCATTCAGAGTGCCTGGCTAATTCTGACTATTTCTCAGATCCCAACTTGGATTGTATTTTATCCAGAAAGTTTTTATCCTGTAACACACACATACACACAAAGCTACCTGCTGGGTAACACCTTTTCTTTTCCCGTTGGCAGTTATTACAATGACTTGTTTAAACGCCTATCTCCCATAATTATAAGTTCCTTGAGAGCAAGTGTCCTGCTGCTTTTATTTACTGTTGTATCCTTAGCACTTAAGAAAGTAGATGCTTGACAAATATTTGTAAATGAATGGATTAAAAGAATGAATAAAGTCTGATAACACTTCTGCTTTCATGGGATGTGGGCATGGTCCACTGGATATTTTAGTAAAGAAGTTATCAAAAGTAAACCAGGAGCATGGGTAGAACAATTGTAATTTTAGAGAAGCAACAAGAAAACACAGGGATCCTACTCAGGATGCAAGATCTAAGCATGCGGTACCAAGTTATAAGATAAAATATCAGAAACATTTGGAAGCAAACAGGTAGAAGAGTGATGCCAAAGTACATAAGGCATAGCATAAATTATCATGGGTTAAATGGACCTACAGGATGAGGAACCAGCAGAATCTAGTAACAGGATATGGTGCATTTAAGAGAAAATAATTATGGAACTACTTTAAGAGACTGGCCCAGCATCTTATTCTTTGATCAGAGCCTATCCTAAAGGCAGAGCTACTAAACACTGGGCTCTGGAAAGAGAATGCTTTTTTCTTTGCCAGCCAACTAAAATCATTTGGTTAAAAACTCCTTTATTCTAGTCTGTATTTGGCCCTGACATGGAGAGAGCTCAGCCATAGTGCAACTCAGTGTTCTGTCAGTATCACAGCTGATGCATCCAAGAGAAATATGTTAGACCTTTGCATTTTTCCAGCCCTCTGTCTTTCTGTATTTGCCATGTTTATGTCAACTTCTCTGGCCCCTTACTAAAATAGTAACTTGGTTACTTTTGCACACTCAAAACTTGGTTTTTCTTGCTCCTCATGGTGGTATCCCTGTACCTGGATATCTAGCGGAGCAGGCAGGTCAATTTCATCCCATTAGTATAAGCTTACAGAGCTAAGTACATGAATGCCCAAGGTGGGGAAATGGAGGCAGGACACTGTTTTTCAAGACCCAATGTAAGCTATCTGCAAGAAAAATGTGCTCCTGTCTTGCAGCCCCAATGCCAGGGATGGATGTGTGAAATTTGCAGATGCTGTAAATAACCAGGTTCAGAAAATAAAGTAAGCAAGCAAACAAACAAACCTTCAAAAAAATATTCATCACATATCTTATGAACATAACATGCCAGCTAGAAATAAGGAAGAAGTATTAGAGGATAAGGCAGAAAATAAACAATTGAAAAGCAAATGAAAGATATATTCTTGATTATTATATGTGATACAAAAGAAGTAAAATAACTAGGTGATATAAAAGGAGATCAAGGGCACAAGGGCAGTTGCTTTAGTGAAGGAACTTGGGAATGTCCTATCACAGAAAGAGCCATTTCACCTGAGACCTAAAAGGTAAGAAGGAACCACCAGTGGGAAGAAATGGGCAAAGGGCATTCCAGACAGAGGAATCAAGAGGACCAAGGGCCCTAATGCAGGCAAGGAGTAAAGGAATAGAAAGCTGGACAGCATGGGTGGAGCACAGAAGGAGCAAGACACATTTTCATAAGACATTGGAGAGGTGGGTAGATGCTATATTCTGCAGAGGTTTGATGGCCATCGTAAGGAAATTTGTATATTTCCAGGCCTTTTTATTTAATTAGGATTCCTTAAAACCTTACTCTTTTAATTTCTAATTTTTCTTCAGGTCATGTTTATGGTATCTAGATTGATGAGCTTTATTATCCTGAAAAGGAAAAAACTGGGGAACAGGAAAGCATATACTGGATATTGTATTGTAGAAAACTCAAAAATTGCTGATCCAAAAGAAATTTATTTGGCTAATCATAGATTCGTGCGTAATATATAAAAATAGACTACATTATTTTTTAACTCCATTAAGTTTCTATCACTGATCAGTTTTGCTAATTAATATTGGTCTGATCCCACTACACATATACATATGTGGCTAGGATAATTAGAAAATGGCTCAGGATGAAAATTTGCCATGAAAAATCAACACAATAATCAAAATTTGATTGCACTGCTTTATCCAAAAATGAAATAAAACAAAACCCATGTGTACAAAGAAAAAAAGTCAAGAATTGGATAACAACATTTGAGATGGAATCACAAATGACATTCCCCAGGACCATCTCTACTCAAGGATAGGTGAGATGTAATAGCTGAGAAGTGGCTCTGAATCAGACCAAAAGGAGATCAAATCTCAGCTCTACCAATTGCCACCTATTTCTACAACTTTGGGTAACCTCTAAACCTTGCTTTCCTCATCTGTAACTTGGGGTTAATAATGTCTTTTGTGTGGTGTTTTTGTCAAGAATAAATTAAATAATAAGGCACACAAAGACAGTATATGATAAGCATTCAGTAGTAGCTTCTACTATTACAATAATTTTATTTATATCTCAAATTTATTTTACCTGTTGTTCTTTGGTTCTATATATCTTGTCACCTTATCTTCTTTCTAAATCTGGTCCACAAGAGATCAAGCCCTAAACAAGGTTACTGAACCTGAGAGAACATCAGCACTTCTTGAATAAGCAAGGAAGAAGGGAAGCAGATATGAACTGGAAACCAAGTGAATGAAATCTACATTCAATAAAATCTTGTCTTAATAGCATATTATTTCACTCATGTGGAATTTAAGAAATAAATCAGATGAACATAGGGGAAGGAAGAAAGGAAAAAAGAAAAAAGGAGAGAGAAAGAGGCAAACCATAAGAGACTCTTAATAGAGAACAAACTGAGGGTTGCTGGGGGGAGGTGGGTGGGAAATGGGCTGAATGGGTAATGGGTATCACTTGTGATAAGCACTGGGTGTTGTATATAAATGATAACTCACTAAATTCTATTCCTGAAACCAATATTACATCATGTGTTAAGTAGAATCTAAATAAAAACTTGAAATAAAATAAAACCAAAATCTTATCTTTATAATGACTTATTACTTATGAGGATAAGTATATTTGGAAATTCACAACTTTTCAGCTACAGCATTTTTACTGTCAAGACCTAATACAGAAGAGACTGAAATTCTCTTGGACTTGACTATCTGTCCCCAAGATCTTCTCTATTTCATACTCAAATGATACAGTAAAATGGCTATCATTCTTCCTGCGTAGCTCAGTCAGGATTCCACATATACATAGATGTGCTTTCCACCTGAGCTTTCTATCCTTAACACTCCCCTAAATGTGCAGTCCTGGAACAGGTTGGTGAAAGTGGCCCTCCTGTCAGCCAGTAAGATGACTAAGTAAGGAGTTACATGACAAGAATGCACAGAAACATAGCTGGTAATATGTCACCTCTAAAACTAGTTCATTTCAAGTTTGTTGCATTCTCAGTTTATTCTATTCTCCCATCAGTTCATTCACAAACTTGTATTGCACTTAATTGCCAACTTATTGATTTGAATCTAAGAATCTAAGCATATTAAATGCATGGGTTATCAGGCAATTATTTTTTAAATTATTTTTATAAACTTTTAAATTAAATTATAATGTGCATACAGAAGAGATTAAAAATTTGATACATTTTTATGACTTCCACAAAGTGAACACACTAATATTACCCTAATCCCATTTTTAAGAAATGAAATGTAACCAGAAACCTAGATGACTCCTTTGTGCCTTTCCCAAAAGTAACCACTATCATGACTACGTCTTTCTCAAAATAACCACTTTCCTGAAAGTAGCCATGACAATGATTACTTCTTTTACTGCAGATAGGTTTTCCTTTTTTGTTTGTTTTGTTTTGTTTTGTTTTCACTTTTAACATAAATGGGGTCCCATTATATGTACTCTTTCATGTTTGGCATCTCTTACTATTTATATGTATCTATCTATACCATCATGTCATTTGCAATTAATGACAGCCTCATTCTTCCTTTATAGTTCTGATAAATTTAATTATTTTTCTTGCCTTATTGCATTACTTTAAATGTTTATACCAATTTATCAGTGAAGCACCTGCAGTTTACTCTGTGGGAAGATTTTAACTGGAATTAAATCCCTTCAATAGTTATTAAGCTACTTAGATTTTCAATACATCTTATGCCAATTTTGGTAAATTGTTTTTTAAGAGATATATTATTTTCATTCAAGTTTTCAAATTGATTGTTACTAACATGTTTACATCTAATTTTTATATATTTAATGCCTGTAAGTTCTATAATATTGTATACCTTTCATTCCTGATATATTCAGAAGTTTGGGTGGGTTTCTTTTTGCTAATAATCTCACATAGGTTTTATCCATTTTTATTGGTTTCTTCAAAAAAACTAAGATTTAGCTTTAATTTTTAATAATATATTTGCCTTCTGTTTTACTAATTTCAATTTTTATTATTTATTTTCTTTATTTTATGGGCATTTAATTTGTCATTGATTTTATAGTTTCTTGAAATAAATTCTTATACCATTATTTCTAGCCTTTTTTATTTTCTACTATATTTAAATATATAAATTTATTTCAAATACTAATTTAACTACATCCTTAAGTTTTGATATGTCTTGTTTCATTGTTATACTGTTTAAAATATTTCTAATTTCCACTGTAATTTCTTTTCTTCACCTGTGCCTTATTTATAAAAGTGTTAATTTGATATATCCAGACTTTTCTAGTTGTTTTTCCATTATTGACCTAATTTCACAGTTGTCAGAAAGCATACTCTCTGAAAGATTTCAATCCTTTGAAAGTTATTGAGTCTTACTTTATGGCACAGGATATGGTAAATTTTGGTAAATGTCCAGGTGCACTTGGAAAATAAACAAATAAACATGTTTTATGCTGTGGTTGTGTGGAGTTTTTTATATAGATCAATTACATCACTATGTTTTTCAAATCTTCCATATGCTTACTGCTTTTTTGTCTGATCATTTATTCAGCTACCAAAAAACATATGTTGAAATATTGTACTTGTGGATTTTTCTATTTCTCCTTTTGGGGGGTCTGATGATTTTTGCTTTATATATTTTGAGACTTTGCAATTAGTTATATCCAAAATACAGGATTATATATATTCTATTACTTTATTATTATGAAATGTCCTTCCTTATCTCTAGTAATAATCCCTGCCTTGCATTTTCTTCTTCAATTCTGATATAGCTAGATGAACTTTATACTTCTATTTAGCATTTGCATGGCAGGAATTTTTTTTTTTTTAACTTTCAGCCTTTTTGAGTTTTTATATTTAGGGCATATCTCTTTGGTATTCAGTATGACAATTTATATTTCTAATTGCAATATCCCATGTACTTTTACTTAATATAATTAGTAACATTTTTATACCATGATATTATTACTTTTCTCTTGGTCCCCTCTATTTTTGTATCTCTTTCTCATCCTTACCTTCACTTGGATTAGTTGCATATTTTAAAAAATTATTCCATATTTGCTAGTTTGTTCATTATAAACTTTTAAATATTATTCTTTGAATGAAGACTGGAACTTGCATCCTTGACTTACTAAAGTATAAATTGGTACTTTCACCACTTTCAAGATGAAGCCACCTATCAAATCCATTGACCTACCTCTCACCTTTATTCTATAGTATATTTTAAAGAAACATATGTCTTAAACACTGCACGATGTTCTTATTGTTTTAAACTGTAGATATTCAATTAGACTGACTACACATTTGTCCTCTAGGGTGCTCACTTCTGCAGTACTGTGCTTCTATTGGGAATCATTTGTTTTGTGCCTGAAGAACTCCTTGTTGTGATTCCTTTAAAGTCTAGTGTAGCTCCCTGCTAATAAATTTTCTGTTTAATTTGAAAAAAATATATGGTACTTTGCCTTCATTTTCAATAGATTGCTTTACTGGTATAGGATTCCAGATTGATAGATATTTTTCTTTGATGTTTTATAGGTGCCATTCCATTGTCTTTTGCTTCCACATTTTCTGTTTAAAATTCATCTATCTGTCGTATTGTTGCTACTTTGAAAGTAATATGTCTTTCCCTCAAGGTGTTTTAAAACTTTCAATTTCCCTTTGATTTTCAGTAGTTATAATATGATAAATTTAAGTGTGGTTTTCCTAAACACACCCTTCCTAATGTTTATAGAGCTTTTTGTGGGAAATTTCGGGTTAAGTATATCTTTAAATATTGCTTCTGCCCAATTTACCTCTCTTCTCTGCTTCTAAGACTACAACTACACTTGTTGCAAACTTTCTGTTACATCCTGTATATCTGATAAACCCATTGCTGTATTTCCTTTTATTGAAAAAAAAATCTCTATGTTCAAATCTGGCTCTACTTACTGTTAAATTTATCTTTTGAGTATTATTTCAAATTCTGAGATTTCTAGTGTATTGTTTTAGAGATTTAATTTATTTTTAAAGTTGTCCAATTTGTCCTCTATTTTTAGACATATTAATTATGAGATGTCAAAATCTGCATCTGATAACATCAATATTTGTATCACCTATGGGTCTGGTGTGTGTGTGTGTGTGTGTGTATTTTCTTTTAGTCTCTGGTTATTGATTCTTATTTCTGGGCAGGTTGGATAATGTTTTAGTGAATACCAGAAATTGTATTAAACAATATTAGTTAGATACCCAGTGATGCTATCTTTTTCCAAGAAGATTTGTTTCACCATTCTCAGGCAGCTAGAGCATGCCAATAAACTTGACCCAGTTGAAGCTGGTCTACTTCAGGTGTATTAAACTTGGGGCATAGTCTTTCAAAGGTCTCAGCTGAAAGCCTATGATATTTTACCAGGCCCCTAAGCAAATTTAACTTTAGTTTTTATTGCTCAGTACTATGAGAATGACAACATTTCTGTTTAGATTTTCTAGCCTCTTAGCAACTCTTTCCTTCCTGGTTTCTTGGGATCTTGCCCCCCATGCATGTGCATCTTGGAATTTGATGTACACCTTTAGAGGAAATTTCTTGTAGATTCCAGAATCATGTCCCCTCTTGTCCTCACTGCACTGGTAACACTATGTATGTATATATGTATGTCTCCCTAGTTCAAGGACTGCTGCTTTCTTTTGATCTCTGCGCCCCATACTTTGAATCAACAGATGTTCCAAAGGAAAACAAACCAAAATATGAGACTTACCTCAGTAGTTACCCTCCCTTTTGGGATCTTGGCCTTCCAAATCCAGCTGTCTTAGTTACTTTCTGATGAATCTGAAGAGTTTGGTGGGGTTTTTTTAAATCCAACTTTTATAATTTTTCTCAACAGAAGAATTAATACAATACCAATTATTTTGTCATATTTAGAAATGGGAAGTCTCATGACATTAATTTTTATATTGACTGTGATGATTTGTTTAATCACACTGTATTAACTATGTAAGTAGAGTTTTCAGTGAAGGTTCTATTTAAGAGTTTGACTTTAAAACAATCTTTCCTTCAAACTTTTTTTATATTTAAAAACTTTAGAAGAAGAATATACTAAAGCTGCCTTAAAAAAGGATTTAACTGATTTGAGTAGGTGATAATGTCAATAATAACCCAAAAGAAAAATTTTTCTTGATGATCCATCTGTGAATAATTGAGAGGTATCTACTTGAGCAAAGAATTTCCAAGACAGTAATGACTCTATTAAATTGAAACTGTTTTTAAAAAGCTGTTAGATAATTTTATTTCTTAAAGCTTAAGTCTAATTTCTTCTAACATTTCTAGTTACATTGTAAGGGAAAAGTTTTCAGACTCTAAGACCAGAAAAATTGATGGCAGGATATTTGAAATGTCACTTGTGGTTCTGTTTGTGTCAGTATGATGCAGTAAAAAGAATGTTGCAGTAGTATGAAGGTAATATGAGTCATAGGTCAGTAGCTCTGAAGTTACAAATTTGTGTGACCTTTAGTAAGTACTTCCCTCTTCTTCCCATCCCTCACACTTTTACAATTTCTGAGTCCCAGCACAGCCTACAAACTTACATCACAACCCTTAGTCTTCCACTTGGGAGACAGAAACCCATGATCCTAGACCCCCATATGTGAATACCTATAGGTCAGGTCCTTAGTTTGATTCAGATTAATCCTAGAAATACTTCTAGCAAATAGCATTTCATATGTTTTCTTGAATATCTGCCATATGGGAAATGTTTGATTAAGACTTTTAAGTAAGTACATGAGCCATAATTTGAGAGTTTATAATTAAGTAACCAAGTAGACAAGACAAAATAAGAACCCTAACAATTGTAAAGAAGTTGCTGAGAATACTTAAAAAATGGAGTCCATGTATGGTTAGAGGGTTGTAGCAAAGAGAAAAAGAAAATTGGGTAGGCTTCATAGAGAAGATAATATTTGGATCAGCATTGAAGAAATGCATAGACTTTTGATAGATATAGGGAAGGAAGGGAATGCAGATAGGGGAAACTATTCAGATGGCAGGAATCATCTGAGCAAATGCAGAGAGGGAGGAAATGTGGATGGCCCTGGTAGACTGGAGAGAGGCCCTATACTATGAGATTAAAAAGCTCTGGCTATGAAGTCAGATAGTCTTGGATTCAAATTCTGACACTTGGAAAATATGGGACATTGAACAATATCTGAACTCTGGGTTCAGTTTCCTTAATTGCAAGATGTGGATATTGATAGTAACATACAGAGCTATTGTAATTATTAAGATTTTCTAAAGTATTTGTACAATTGTACAAATCATTTGTAAAGTATTTGCCACAGTGTTGAGCACTCCATAAATGGTAGCTAAGATTACTTCAGTATCAGAAGAACAAGGCACACTGGGGTTTCATAGCCTTTGGAACCTATCATTTTTGTTTGTTTCCATCAGGAACAATTAGACTATATGGGGGTGGATTTTGCAGGTTGCTGAAACTTAGCTGATGAAGTCCTCTTTAAAGTTTTGAATTGAAAGGGACACCTGGGTGGCTCAGTTGGTTAAAGTTTTGAATTGACAATCACCCAAGGGTGCAGTGGGAAACACAGGGCTGAATTTCAAAGAGGCAAAACTGTCATATTATTGATAACAATGCACGTATCCAAAGAGACTGTCTTTAATAGCCTAGGGCCGATACGTTCTTGCTCTCAATGAGAGCTAATACCTCACCTCCAGTTCTTCATCTCCCCAGCATCACTAGCAAGAACATTCCTACTGAAAAGGGTTTAACACAAATTCTAAATGCCTCATCCTGCAGCAGTTTCCTTCCTGAGAAGGTCCCTGGCAAGAGTATACAAGCAGAAATTTGTCATTACTACCAATCATCATCCTCATTAAGTACTGTGGGAAAACTACATTAATGATTGTTTCTAATGCTGGACTGGAAATCTGTGGATTTGGTTATGTATCATTTTCTTCTTAAGGAATCCTAGGTTTTGAGCCACCAGAAAGATAGCTTCAGGGAATTTTTTCCTAAAGAAGCCTGTTACAAGGAAATGCATTCTCCCTTAGGGAGAGAGAGAAGCAGTTACAGGCAGTTGGGAATTTCCCCAAAGGCTTATTTGAGGACTGGTTCAGATATTCTTGGCCAAGTTGGTTCCTCTAAAGATCCTGTTAAAGGCTTTCTGAGGGCAGCAGTGAGGGCAGATGAAGAAACTCTAATCTTCCTATGTGTAGTTTAGTTCCTGTTTCAGATTAGACCTGAGAAGGTAAAGTAGCATCTCCCTAGCAAATGCCTATTTCAGTGAGAACAGCTTTATCAAGATATGCAGCTATTACTGAAGGACTATCTCCTCAGTGGAAGCTTAAGGAAGTAAAAACCCCAGGGAGTTAAGAGCAGGCAGCTTGTCTGCTGATTTTAGGGGATAATAATCAGTCTAACAATAGCAACAGAAAAGGAAGAAACCAGCATTCAACATATTCTTTCATTGAGGGTGGAGACCCTGATTGCGGGAAATGCAGCTCATTTTAACTTCCAGTGAAAAAAGGAGAAACTGCCAGCTTCCAAACTTTACAGAGAGGTGGGTACAGCTGGTCCAGGAAGTCCAAAAAGAGCCTGTCTGGATGAAGTACTCTGAAGAGAAGTCAGAAGCAAATCAAGGAAGATTGAGATTGAACCCATAATCTAAGTCTTAGCCCAGTGGACATCCCTGAACTTTCTTCCCAGTACACTCAGGTATTCCTGCCTCACTGGCTCACTTGATTTAACCACAGGTGGAACCTTCCAAGTGTTTTTTCTTGACTTGTTCCATTACTGAAATGCTTTTCTCCCTTATAGAAGTGCTCACCTTTCAAATCTCTTTTCAAATGAATTCATCTCTTGAACCTTATAACTGAAAATCATATTTTCTTCCTCTGAGCTCTTCTTATGTTGTTCACCCATGCAATTCACTGAGTACTTTTTTTATTGCATTGTATTTTGCTTATTTGAGTTTATGCTCATCTCCTTTTACTAGACTATGAAATCAATCTGTGAAATCACTAATGTTGACATCTATATATAGGAAGACTGTTAAAGCCATGGATGCTAGTTTGGTTCTATTTTCACCTTAAACATAAACCCACAAGTTCAAGTTAGGTCTTTATCCAGTGTTTCCAGAATGTGGCTATAGATCACTTGCATGAAAATTTATCGGAGTGCCTTAAAAATACTCATTCCTGGGCTCCACCACAGACCTACTAAATCAGAATCTTTGGTGGAGGATCTGGAAATATGCATTTTAACAAGCACATCAAGAGTTTTTAGTATATACTAAAACTTGAGATGAGGGAATCATAGTGTTTATGGTTATTAGAGGAAACAAATCATGCGAGTGAAGCTAGAAACATTGCAGTTCAAATTTTGTACACAAAAGATTGGAACACTTTTCTGCATGTTGCAGTCTTTTAAAGTACATATTCTCCAGTGCCCAATTGTTTTGTAATAGTGTGAGATAATTATCAGCTTATAGAGGAGAAATGGACTCAATCATCATGGTTTAGCTTTATCCGAGTTTTTACAAGCAGACCATTTTGCTCCTTCATATGCCAATAGAATTATTACTCTCGGTGATGGGAAATACTTGCAATTTTATAAGGGAGTCAGGTTTTCACATAAAGAAGAAAGTAATAACACATGCTTGATGCTGGACAACATTTATGATGGAATTCAAAGAGACACTACATTTGTTTGCAACCCTATTTCCTTATTTGTTCTCTTTCCTTAGCCTAGCCTTTCTTTTCTGTCTGTGTATAGCATGACTTTGCTATTTCTTCCTTTATCATCTAGCCAGAGTACTGGTTCTCTTTTGCAGTATATCCATTTTAGTAGAACTTATTACATAATATCAAGTTATCATAGGGAAAATGTATTGAAAAATAACAGTAAGTTTTAAAAAGAAATAAAACATTATCCTTTAGGAGGCAATCTGACATAGAGAAAAATTCCAAGATGAGGTCAATGTCTACTTGTTTTGTTCTATTTTAGGTTATATATTTCCCCCTCAGTTTTTTTATTAAGAAGACATATCTTCTTAAGATGGAGGATCTTAAGACCTTGATGCTAAATTTATTTTATTATTTGTGAGAACCCAGATTTTCATTAATGGAACATCTCTATTCACATACAAAACTAATTCGGTGACCGGCATTAAGTCATTTTGTGACCCCAGTACTTGCTTTTAAGGTCAAAGAGCATTCCCTTTGTTATTTTTGTTTCTATATATAACAAAAGTCATAGATTCAGAATCTGAAAGTCAATGAAACAGATAGAACAAAAACTATCAAGTTCTGCATTCTTAAATTAGTATTTACCAAATACCTGAGTTCAAAAATAATTAGACAAAGTATTGAAATAGATGAATTTGGTGTTTTATAAGGAAGATAGTCACAGAAACAAAAAGTATACTTCAGTTTGGAGGTTGCTGCAGATGTTTGTTTTGGTAGCCTTATATGACAGCAGTTGTTCACATACTGAAAATCACAATTAATCCTTCATATTGACATGTCACCACTTAATAAGATGTATCTAGACAATTAAGTTTTTGTGTTTTATGAGTCTTCTTTTGAATACGCATTTTATGTAAATATTTCTTAAAACCTTCTATAATTCCAAACTCAAATTATTCAGGACTAATTCTACCAAATACTGTGTGGATTGATGTTTTGTTTGGCTAAAGTTGTGCTTCCATTTTGCAAGAGCATAAATATAATTTACAGTTTACCCAACATGTCATCTTTGATTAAACTTATCAACTCTGTGTCAAATATTTTGGGAGATACTTGTAACATTACAGAAAGAAACTGATATAATAGGAAATTTAATGGTTAGGTATTGGAAAAGCCCGTTCAAACATGGAAATCATTATATATATATATATATTTATATATATATATATATATATATATATATATATATATATCCCATAAGCATTTCAATATTTCAGGGTACACAAATGAGTGTACATTCATATCATCATCACTTGACTTAGGATTATAGTAATTTTTGTGAGTCTGCTCATTAGAGTTCAGTGTCATTTTCCTCTCCTAAGCTATGCCCATAATAATTATCTTCAATTTCATGTTTTAGATTATTTTAAGTGCAATGAAAACCTAAAGACCTTTGTAAAAATAACCAGAGTACAGTATTTTTGCAGTTGCTTTCATTCTTTTACAGTTGTCTTACATACATCCAATACAATAGTACTGTTTAAGCAAATTTTCTTTAATGACTATTTTGAATGTATTGAATATAGTTCAAATAAAAACCTTTCTTTCATACATGTATTACAATAATGTACACAACATTAAATTACTTTACTTATTACAATTAATATACAACTGTGAGAAACATATTTGATAATAAACAGCCATATCATACTAAGCAACTTAACTGTAGAAGAAGTATATAGCCATACAGAATTAGCCAATACCATTCTGCATGCCGTGGACATCCATTTTTTTTTTAAATATTTTATTTATTTATTTGACAGACAGAGATCACAAGTAGGCAGAGAGGCAGGCAGAGAGAAAGAGGAGGAAGCAGGCTCCCTACTGAGCAGAGAGCCTGATGCGGGGCTTGATCCCAGGACCCTGGGATCATGACCTGAGCTGAAGCAGAGGCTTTAACCCACTGAGCCACCCAGGCGCCCCCGTGGACATCCATTTTAACAGAAGAACACGAGTGTTAAGTAAGGCAGATCTGGTAAAGTGAAGGCTCATTAAGAGATTAATAACTGTATTTAAAAATTTGTGCATAACACAAGATATTACATTTTTATGCCACCATATGTCATTTTTTAAAAAACAATTCACGTCGGGGCACCTGGGTGGCTCAGGTCATGATCCCAGAGTCCTGGGATGGAGCACCGAATCGGGCTGTCTGCTCAGCGGGGAGCCTGCTTCCTCCTCTCTCTCTGCCTGCCTCTCTGCCTACTTGTGATCTCTGTCAAATAAAATCTTAAAAAAAAAAATTCACGTAAAGCACTATTGCATTGAGCTATATTCCATGTACATTGTTACCTAAAATTCCAGAAATTGACATCAGGTGCTGCTACCAATGATTTGGCAGATAATGTGGTAGGTTCTCCTCAGAGAAAAATTTTATATAAAAGGACACTAAAAGTAAGTAGACCAATAGATAGGATGCATGTTTCCAGGTTAAATTATACTTTGTGATAAAAAATTCTTAAAGATGAATATTATTTTAATGGCATACTTAGTACAACTCATGAGTATATGAAAGAGCTACAATGTGGAGAATAATTAAAATTAATTAAAATATTTGAGTATAGTTTATGTACTTAACTAAATGACAACAACTATTCATTGCAGCTTATCTAAGACAAGTTTCTCGGGCTTAATTTGCACATTTCCCCAAACTTTTTTTCCTGGGGACAGAATTTCCAGAATTTAGCTAACTTCAGCATGGGAACTCTACTAAACCTCTGTTAAATGTATATTCTGCATCTAGAAGTGCACCAGAATATTACAAGATCTTAATCTAATAATCTTAAATGAATGGATTGAATAAATGAGCTTTGGATATGACTTTTCCCCCTGACTTAAAGACCCCAAAAGCTAGTTTTTTAGATTGTTCCTTTCCATTATCATCTAGAAGTCTCACTTTTCCTCCTTCCCACTTGATATGATAGGCCTTTATATGCTCCCTGAAAGGCCAGAGTAAAAATGACCTATCATCACTTGCAATTCTCTGTCAAGACTAAAGTCAAAAAGAGTCTGTCAAACTTATCACTTGTCATTTTTCTAATCCCTTGGCCTCAATCAGGAAAATATTATTTTGGCAATAATATTATTGTGGTCATAATGTTGTCACTGTCTCAAGCATACTAAACGTTTAAAACACACTTGAGTAGAAAGAATAAAACAGTTGTACATTTAATGATGTTCTCTTAGTAGGACATAATATAATTATAAGAAGGAGAATTGATCATGTAATGTGCCAGGTATTATGTGCAGGTGGTAAAGATGGACTGAAATAAGGAACCCAGGTAGGATCAAGTAATTTTTCCAGAGTCCCATGACCATTATATGACTGATCCAGGATTCTCTTTCTATAACAACTCATTCCTTCTGTTTCCAAAATTGATTAACAAATATTAAAGGGGGGAAGAAAAACCATCTAATTAATAAAAGACTGAAGGGCTCGGACTGAAGGATTCATTCTGTTCTGAATTCCAAAGTGCTAGTAGCAGCAAGTCAAATCTATGCCATGCTGATCCTTACTTGCAATTTAAATCAGACCGACACAATCTTTGGCAGGACCCACTTTTCTGACTCAAGTAAAGATCTGCATGAAATCTAGTGTCTTAGCTATCCCAGCTACCAAGTGACATTGCTCTCTAAAGCAAAACTGAGATATTTTAAGTAGCAACGCACTGAAAGATACTGGAAGTGTTATAAGAAAGTATGGCTTTTTCAGACTTCCAGTTCAATTTGCTTGTTTAGAAAGGTTTGGATGTGACTTACAGAGAGGGTTAAAGACCTTGCCTGGTGGGTGTTCAGTAAATGTTAATTGAACTGAATTGAATTGAGACCCAAGTTCAAATCCAATTTAATACCAAAATAGTGAAAGTTTGGTCAGATCACAAAGTCACAACTGATGGGATTGCCTGGGACAGATATTACAGCATGTGTGGTGGGAAGAAAGGAGACGAGACTGGCAGGACACCTCAAATTACGTTTTGGGTTCTGAAAGAGTGCTATTTACAGCCAAGAGGTGTCATGACACCTTGCTAGCTTTTACAGATACTAAAACATTTTGCTATTTCTTGAAATTGTCAGGATGTGAAAAATCCTTGTCTTTTCTTCTCCTCCTCCCCCAAAGACAACCCCCATCCTGCCACTCTGAGATAGGAGTCTTCTCAAAATACAGCAGGTGCAGAGCTCTGTCTCAAAATCAGAAAGAAATAAAGTGGCAACTACCCAACCAGCTCCATATAAGGGAGACCTTTTGAAATCATGTCCCAAAGCAGCAGAGAAGGGGATGAAGAGATAACTTGGTAGAAAACAGCAGAACCACCTGTCTTAGTCCTTTCAGGCTGCTGTAACAAAATGACATAGTCCAGGTCGCTTATGAACAACAGACATTTGAGGCACTTGCGATGAGCACTGGGTAATGTATGGAATTGTCAAATCACTATATTGTATACCTGAAACTAATATAACACTGTATGTTAACTACCTGGAATTAAAATAAAAATAAAATAAAAACTTAAAAAAATAAAATAAAACAAAACAGAGTAAAACATTTATTTCTCACAGTTCTAGAGGCTGGGAAATCTAAGATCAAGGCTCTGGTAGATTCGGTGTCTGAGGAGAATTCATTTCCTACGTGGCTGTCTTCACTACAACCTCACATGGCAGAGGAGCAAGGGAATTCTTCTATAGGACCTCTTTTCTAAGAGTACTAATCATATTAACTAGGGCAGATCTATCGCCTAACCACCTCCCAAAGGTCCCACCTCCAAAAATTATCATCTTCAGGGGTTAGGATTTTAAGATAAAATTTTAACACAATTGGATGGGGGGAGCTATGCAAACATTCAGACCATAGCACCACCTATGTCTAAGGGACCTCATTCTGCTGGCACCAGCATCATGTGAAGTGTAGTTCACACTCTGTCTGCCTACCTCCCTGAAGACAATGAAGGCAAGATTGTGGTTTGCGGTAGTATGCAATTCTTTCCACTTGACTTTCTCAAGAGGCTCTTTATCCCACATCACTTTCTCAGAAAGCAGAAAAATCTCATCTCTCAGGGCCTCTTACATCTCCAGTTGATTCACCATCTTGGAATCAAGACTTCTATCTGAAACTGAGCATGGTACAAAATTGCCTGCATTAAGTGAGCTTTACTTCCTCTGTTCCCTTCTTCTTTCCTCTCCTTTGTCATTTTGCAAATAGGATGCAGCCAAAGAGACTGTCAAGGGTCTGGCACAAAGAGTGCCCCTAGCACAAACCTCTAGCACAGGGTTTCTTATTCATTAAACCAAAAGAAAACCTGTGTCTAGGAGTATAATATGACCGCATTAAAAAATGTGCTTCCATATTTTATTTATCAAGCTAAACTTTCCTTTTTTTTTTCAAGATTATATTTAACATTCCAGAAACTATAATTCTCTTTTTTCCCTTTTTATTGGTGAATTTTGTGCACTTGACCTCATTCATGTCTTGCCCTTTTTTCAAATAAAATAATTCAGTGCTCACTTCTTGAATTTATTTTTCTTAAAGCTTGACCAGTTTTCTAATTCTTGCTCATCACATGTATGTAATATTTCCAAAAACCTCCCCAAAAACATAGCTGGAATAAAGAAGGGAATACATATAACATTTTCTAGCTGGAATCTGTCTAAGAGACCTTCAAGTCTGGAATACTTATTTTTAGAAAATGATGTGGAGACAGTGACTTGCACAAGAACAGTAATCAGAAGACATTTTAATTGGATTAATATTTCCCTAGTAATGAGTGATTCCCTAGTCATGAGACAGATAGGAATTTTAAATGATTACCAAGTTAGAGGGACGCCTGGATGGTTCAGTTGGTTATGATCAGTCAGGTCATGATCCCAGCTTCCTGGGATGGAGTCCCATATCCGGCTCCTTGCTCAGCAGGGAGCCTGCTTCTCCCTCTGCCTGCCACTCTGTCTGTGCTCGCTCACTCTCTCTCCCTCTCTCTCTGACAAATAAATAAATAAAATCTTTAAAAAAAAAATGATTACCAAGTTACCAAGTTAGAAAAGACTAAAAATTGATAAAATAGCATACCTAATGATGATCTATAGAACCATTCCTTATATTGTAATTTTTCCTTCAAATTGACCATTCTATGACTTTCCTAATGTATAAGTTGTACAATATGCACAAAAAAATTAATCATTGTTTAGGCTTTAGCAGGGAACTGTCTCTCCTCTCTCTCCATAATTGACTCTTCAGTGATTCTGGAATCTATCCTGCTATCTTATTGCACACTGAGTTTCTGTGCACATTTTCCCCACTACCTGGAGTAACGTGAACCTTCTTACCCCTCAAAAAAAATCTTTTTTAAAGATTTTTTTTAAAAAAATCCATTTAGACCCAGCTAAAATTAGAATTTCTCTATAAAATTTTTCCCTGTCAATGAGAATTACATAGAAGATGAGAGTGTGGTAACTGTAGTCAGAAGACCCAGGCCCAAATTCTGTTTCTTTTATTTCCTCAGTGATTTAAGGTAAAACAAAATTTCATTATCTAGGGTATGGGAATAATCATAGTATGTTCTTCATAAGTTGTTGTCACATTTTAAATAAATGATAGCTATATTATTATCACCTTATTCCTGCCTTAGTGTTACCAAAGCATTTTCTTTGTACCCCTGTCATGGCACAATTTTCACAGTCTTCCTTATATTGTCTTTATATTATTTTTTTAATGTTATTTATTTATTTGAAGAGAGAAAGAGCACAAGTAGGGGGGAGCAGCAGGCAAAGTGAGAAGCAGGTTCCCCACTGAGCAGGGAGCCCAATCCGGGGCTTGATCCCAGGACCCTGGGATCACGACCTAAGATGAAGCCAGATGCTTAACCTACTGAGCCACCCAGGTGCCCCTTGTCTTCCTATAATTTAAGTTCATTTTTGTTTCATCTTTGCATCCTGTTCAGTGCTACGTATATATTGCTTGCTATGTCTTAGAGTTTGAACTAATAAATTTTGGAGACAGATAACACTGGGTTAAAATCTCTACTCGGCTACTTATTAGCACTCTCTTTTGGGGCAAATTACTCAACACTTCTGAGACTCAGTTTCTCCTTTAATTAATTTGGACTGGTAATAGTTTCAACCTCATGGGATTATTATTAAATAAGGTAATGATGACTGATATAAGAATTTGTATGGGATGAGCTTGGTGCTCAAAATAAAAAATAGTAGATATTCCACAAATCTTTCTTGAAATCGGTGCAGATATTTTCATGGGAGATCTTTGCCACAATTTTAAAGGTGAGTCATGACAAGGAGAAAGGAGAGACATGGTGTGGGGAGGGTGCTCTCAATAGGACCTTCTCTGGTCTAAGAGCTCATTTGTACCTATAGTCTGACCCTGTGCCTCAGAGCGTAAGAATCACTTTGATCCAAACCCCTGACGCTTGGTTTCATTTTTCTCTTTGTGAAACAATCTCATTAGAGAAATCGTGCTGCTGAGAAAGCAGGTCACTCAGCTGGGGGCAGGCAAAGAAAGTTTGCTCGGCTTAGTCATGACCTCCATGAAAAGTGAAGTGTTAGTGAGGAGCCCTGGGATTTACAGTGTGCTATGGCCAAGGATTTCACCAGAGGCCACTGGGAGTTTAGGCAGAAGGAAAAGTAATGAAGGGGTTGACTGAACTGCTGCTGTGTATGTTAGCATCAGCTCTCCCCTCCTGGTTAGTAATGAGCTCTTTACCCATCTGGTGGGAAATCCCGGATGGAAGGAGGAAGCAGGGTGCTGCCAAGGGTGATATTGGCAGTGATATATTTAGAATAAACACCCAACTGGGTTGCTTATCATCTGTAGTCAACATTGACCTTACCATATTTTTTGCAAGAACAGAAATGTTCATTAAAGAACCTAGGGCTAGCTTCAGTTTAAGACTATTTCTTTTTAACTAATGTATAAAATTTTTTATCTTTTTATCCTTATAAGCTGCAATAGCAAATAATAATTTTAAAAAATGCAACAACAAAATATTCCATTAAGATTTTCAGGCTCATATCCTCATCTCCTGTAACCAGACATGGAGGATTAGATAACCTCCCCAAAATAAGCCAGGAAAAGCCTCCATGGTTTCAGGGTGTTTAGAGCCAGAAACTTCCAAAGACAGATATCACTGTTAATTTCCTCTCACCTTTCAAAGTGGAAGAGCCAAAGGTTTGCACCTAAGCTGCCAATGAAATATTTTGCTACACTTCAAAGCCTTGCAGACTGAACAATTCACAAAAGTTCATTGGATCATGGGATGTAAAGAGACAGAAAGTTAAGAAGTAAAGAGAAAAAATGCAAGTCCCATTCAGTTAGAGTGGGTTTCTGTCTTCCATATCTCTCTCCTTTTACTTACTGTAGACTGAGTTTCCCAACTAGATCTCTTCTGGGATATACTGACTAGGAGACAGTTCTACCTAAGAAAACTCTATTTTTCACTGATAGCAAATTAGCCACGGAAAAGCCATATTGTTACTCTTTTTTTTTAATTTTTTTAAAAAGATTTTATTTATTTATTTGACAGAGAGAGATCACAAGTAGGCAGAGAGGCAGGCAGAGAAAGAGAGGGAAGTAGGCTCCCTGCTGAGCAGAGAGCCCGATGCGGGACTCGATCCCAGGACCCTGAGATCATGACCTGAGCCGAAGACAGCGGCTTAACCCACTGAGCCACCCAGGCGCCCCCATATGTTACTCTTGAATCTCTCTGTATCCCTCCTAGAGGAGGTACTTAAAAACTAAAATTGAAAACAAAACACACAATACTGCCAAACCCATAATAGATGCTTAATAGATGTTTATTCTTTTCTTTTAGCTGTAGTGCCACAACATATGAAGGTAGCGTTCTCACTCTCAAAAAAATAAATCTGTAACTTTAACTGAATGAGGCTTTTTCCTAATTCAACATGCCTCAGGCCCAACTGTAAAAATGGAGGGAGCTGGTGTTGAGTCCTTCTCCCAGCCACTAGTTAACTATCTAACTGAGCCTTTTCTCCATTCTGAATTCTGTACCCATAGGTCCCAATACTTCACAACACCTATTGTACATGTCACTCAAAAAAGGATCTGGTAAATTTATAGCTCTAGTATATAAATGTTCATTATGTGTACCTATTATGTGTCAGGCACTATTTCTTTCAGGAATGCTGGTATTTTCAAGATGACAGCTGCAATAAAACTACATTTAATCACTAAACACTGAAACCAAGGGTAGAATTTCAAGAATCTGCAGCATGCAGGAGTAAGAGGGAACTACTTAGCCCTTTCAAGTTATCCTGAAGCTTGCTACTTTTACCACCAAGTCATAGACACAGCCCTGTATATCTTAGGAGGAACTCTTTTTTGCTTTCATGGCATTATTTTCCTTTACACAACAAATTCAGAATTTCATAGCACTTTTGAATAGGAAAGGAATTTGTAATCCACCTATTCAACATGTAAAATTTACTAATCTAAGATTACAGAATTGGTTAATGGTTGAGTTTCTGCAGCACACCAAATTCTTGACTCCCTGCTGAGATATTTCATAAACTCCACCATGCTTGCTGTTCTGTGTGCATTTTCACCTACCTGCTCAGTAGATCCAGAATATTTCCTCTTTAGAGCCACCGCCAATAAACTGACGGAGAGGATTTCTTCATCTTCTCAGCCATCCACTACTATGTAGAATACATAGTTTGTTCAAAATATCACCATTCTAGAATTGAGGACCAAGGTTTGAGATAATGTCACAGGTAGAGTCCCACATGGCCTCTTTAGCTTTGCCCAGGTTTATAACTCTCACCAATCCTTACAGACCCTTCCTGCCTCTTTAAAAACTCTGAGTGCTCTCTTCCTGACTCTTTGGGTTAAGGTGTTTCTGTTTTTGCTTTACTACTCTGCCCTACATTCTACTCTTCGTTCCTGAATTAATCAATCAGTAGCCTTAATTTCTCCCTTTAGGTTATTGCTTTCCATCTAGGGACTAGGATACCTCTTTAGTTACATTCATGGTCTACAATAATCAGCTAAGATTCCCATGAATATTATTATGGCTAAGGGGTAACTAGCCAGCCATGTTCAACTTCTTATGGTGTACACACAATAAATCATAAGTGAAATAGGGAACAGAAAGCTCATGAACATCCCATTATTTGTGACATTAGTCTTCCACGTAAATCCTTGCCTCTGTATTCCTCTTCCTGCCCTTCACATCTCAAATGAAAATAGCTTAACATTCTCCTGGGATTCTCATTTTCTTGCCATTTCCTTTCACTGGGCTGTGACCTGAGATGCATGATTACAGAGTGTAATTTCCATATGTTGGATCAAGTATCCTGAATGTTCTGGACCCATGATCTTCTTTCTCTCATTCTCCTCCTGTGTGCCTCCTCCTCACAAATACCTCCTCTGACCTCACTCTGCCCCCAGCAATCACTCTGTTGCACTCTCCCTTTCCTGCCAGGGGTCATCTCACTCGGATACTTTCAACAAATATAAAATAAATCCAATTCACAATAAGCACTTAATATTTTAAAGGCAGCTCCCTATTTTCCCCCCAAATCCCTGATTTTCATTTAGTAATCAAAGCAATTACATTTTCACATTTACATGCTAGCAAAGGAAATGTGGTGTAAGCACTTTTTATAATCATCCACAGTCTTTGGCCAGGGGACATTTTTATCAATGTGTTGTCCTCATATCTGTATTGTGAGGTACTTGGGACTGTCTTCTCTTGCTTTTGCCTCCTTCCAGAGCCTGGTGAGGTGTTTATACACAGTGATGTTAAATGCTTTTCGAGTAAAGTTACCATTGAAGAAGAGAAACAGGTATGAATGCAAGGTGGAATCTGAAGTCAAAGGACCACTGGTTCCCAAGTCCTTTCATTGGAATAAGAATGTTTAGGAGTGCCTAGGAGGCTCAGTGGGTTAAACCTCTGCCTTCGGCTCAGGTCTTGATCCCAGGGTCCTGGGGTCAAGCCCCGCATTGGGCTCTCCGCTCAGCAGGGAGTCCGCTTCCTCCTCTCTCTCTGCCTGCTTCTCTGCCTACTTGTGATCTCTGTCAAATAAATAAATAAAATATTTTTTAAAAAAAAGAATTGTTTAGTAAACTCTTTCCTGGATTTTTAAAAATTTTAACATATCATTCATTTATTTTGTCATTTTGTAAATATTATTGAACAGATACTATGTGCAAGGAACTTTTCAGTTCATGGGGAAAATACTTTCAAACAAGAGTTCTTCGCTGCCATCATGAACACTCTGATACAAAGATATGTTTTGGGAAGATAGATAAGTAAATGTAATAAATAAAATTTAAAAGCACATCATGGGGGCACCTGGGTGGCTCAGTGGGTTAAAGCCTCTGCCTTCAGCTCAGGTCATGATCCAGGGTCCTGGGATCGAGCCCTGAATCGGGCTCTCTGCTCAGCAGGGAGCCTGCTTCCCTTCCTCTCTCTCTGCCTGCCTCTCTGCCTATTGTGATCTGTCTCTGTCAAATAAATAACTAAATAAATAAATTTCAAAAAAATAAAAATAAAAGCACATCATGTAATAAATATATAGAACAATGAAAATCATGGAGCAGGATATTGGTCTCAGGAGTATGTGGAAAGGACAAGATTGCTGTTTTAAATAGGATTATCAAAGCAAGACTCATTAAGAAGGTGAAATTTGAGCAAAGACTTGAAGCAAGGGAGGAAAGGGATTAAGGAATTAAGTGGCCTTCTGGAGGAAGACCTTTCCAGGAAGAGAGTATGGCCAGTGCAAAGCCTGGGGCACTGGGGCATGCCTGGTGTATTTAAAAAAGAGCAGGAAGGTCAGTATGGCTTAAGTAGAGTGAGCAAGGGCAGAAGTAGCAGGGGACAAAAGAGTGGAGGACAAAGAGTTAAGAAAAGGAATATCCTTTCCTTTAGGAATGAAATAAAATATGACCATGGTTTGATGGGGGTGGGTCTGGTTCTTTCTTAGGGAAAGAAGGACATTCTGGGAGTGGATGGCCAGGCAGCAAGCTGTTGTGTGTGGGAAGCAGGTAGGAGGAGAAAGTCATAGAAAGCAGCAGATTACAAATGCTCACACAGATCCCTCAATGCACATCTGTTATTTCAGAATGTGGTGAATATTTCAACAAGTCAGCTACCATAGCCAACTTCTCAGCAAGCTGTTTCACTCCAGTGCTCTCTAGTTCCTTCTTAATTATGCTGTCTTTTTGCCAACTCTCCCTTCATCTTCTTCACCATCCCCTATCTATTTTCTGTGGCTGGGAAGAAACATTTGAGATCAGTCTTCCATACGATGCATGATATCCCCTAAAGCGTCCTCCAATAATGTGATCAGCTAGCCTCTGCTTGAACATCTTCCCCCTAAAGGGTGGAGGACATTCAATTTGTCAATTAAACCATCAATAAATCAATAAGCACTCATTCATTAATTTATCTGCACATTAACAAATATTTGTTGAGCATTTATGATTTCCCAGGATTTATTCTAAACAATGGATATGCAGCAGAGAATAAGACAAAGTCACTGTCCTCATGGAACTTATATTGTAGTGGCAAAGAGACCAATAAACAGATAAACAGAATTTCAGATTAAGGGTAAGTACAAAGAAAGGAAAGAAGGCAAAGCAAAGCAAAGTGATGTGAGATGGACCTATTTTAAATTGGAGTAAAGTGAGTGAGCTAAACTTTCAGAAGTCTGGAGAATAATGGTCTAGGCAGAGGACAGCAAATGTGAAGGTCCAGAGTCAAGAAATTAATAAGTTTTTAGCATTTGTCAGGCATTATATTGCACAGTAGGGCCATGGTTCTTTAACTCCTGATGCACATCAGCATCCCTATAAAATAGTTCAGGACTCCAGAAGACCATGTCCCTGTAAGACCTCCTAAATCCAAATCTCTGATGATGGTAGCAAAGTATGCCTATTTTTTTTTCTCAAAGGGCTCCACCAGATGTTCAGCCAAGTTTGAGAACCATTACACTAATGAGACAACCATGAACCTAGCAAATATTTGTTCTGTCCTCATGGAACTGTGTAGGTGATCTCACAATACTAGAAGCTTGTTTATAGATATGTTCATTTAAAACCAATTTCCCTGTGACTTCCTCTCCTTTATTTGTCTTTTGGGACTACAAAGAATTTCAGTTGAATTTGAATGTAGCAGTCCTTCAGGTATATGAAGAGAGCACTTTTTCTAATGATGCTCCCTTGATCCTTCTGTATGAGTGATGTCAGACCCTTTACCATCCCAGTCACTCTCATGTAGACATGCTCCAAGTGCCCACAGTTCCTTTTTAGTTCAATGCCCGGAATTAACACAGAATTGTCCATGATCATGCGCAGCATCTGCTCATCTCCAGGTACCTGTTTTCCACATTTCCTCATACATCTCACACAAGAGTTCAACACACTCCCTTGGATGTACTGTGATGGTTCTCTGTTATTTTCTTTTGTATCTTAGGTCTTTAACATTTATATTGTTCAGTTCTCTTTCACAATTTGCCCTTTGGACCCAAAGTTTTCCTCAAATAACATGGCCAAATGCATCTTATTCGCTTTATAAAACCCCTCCCTTAAAAAGAAAAACAAACCAACTTCCTTTGGTTAAGCTTATTTTTCCCGTTTTCCTGCACTATGCGAAGCAACATCTTATATCTATTCATAAATAATATTATTCAGAGGATGTTGATTGATCTAATTAACTAAAACACTCAATCAGTGGCATTCCATTTTTAGAATAAAAAGGGAAATTTTAAATAAATGAGCCAATAACTGAGAGTTTAATTAAGAAGAAATTTCAAAGTATGTTTTAGGGTCAGCTTTTATTGGCTAGCTACATTCCAAAAATGTTTGTAATGTTTCTGATCCAAATTGTTGTACAGGTTACAACTATCAAAAGAAATCTAGTTTTTTTCATAATATGTAATATTTACCAAGTAACCATGCCTCTCCTAATGTTTGTGGGTCCCAGAATGAAGGTGCAATTGGAAGCCAATAACCTAATAGATACATATTTTAAAGCTATAGGGGAAGGGAAGGAAAACTGAATGGGAGGAAATCAGAGAGGGAGACAAACCATGAGAGACTCTGGACTCCAGGAAACAAACTGAGGGTTACAGAAGGGAGGGGGTGGGGGGATAGGGTAACTGGGTGGTGGGTATTAAGGAGGGGACATGTTGTGATGAGCAATGGGTGTTATACGTACCTAATGAATCTTTGAACACTACATCAGAAACTTATGCTGTGCTCTATGCTGGCTAACTAAACATAATTTAAAAAATAAAGCTACAAATCAAGCTTTAAAAAACTATATCCTGTAATTTACAAAATTATTTTTAAAATGGCATGGAAACCAAGTTTGAATGAAAATTCTTGAGTACCTCAGAATTCTGTGCCAGAATGTGCTAGTGTTAAGAGCTGAATCCTGTATCCTGGCTTGTAGCCCATCCCTCTCCTCTTTCCACATTTGGTTTTGTCTCATAGCACAAGCGACTTGGCAAACATGTGTGTGGCACTCTGGCCCATGCATTTAAGATCCATACACACTCTCTGTAAACAGGTGTCCCTTATCTATCCCCTGAGCCTAGGGATTCACACTTCTAGAGTATGGCTTACCTCCAAAGAATGGACTGGGAAGGAATCCCAGGCAGAGCCTTGGAGCAGACCAACTGGCATTTAGGCAAGGGATTTGGGGGTTCCATATACCTAGAGCATGGTCTAGAAGATCACGGGATAGATACTGGCTACAGAAATGTATGTGCTATTGGTCCCATAGATTCCTTGTCTCATGAGAAGAATAATGACAGAAAAGGACAGAATAAGGCCTGCTGTGTAGCACCCACATCAAGGGATTCCCTAGGCTGAGTCTAAGCACAGTATAGTACTAACAGAAGAAGTAAGCCTCTATGTTTTAGAAGGATTTTAGTTGCAAAGATTAAAGTAAAATGAGTTTCTAGTTAACATTAATTTCAACCAACATCTATTTATGCATAATTTTTAATATGGTTTTTAAAAGGTGTATTATATTCCCCTATGGTACCTTCATAAGAGACTTAATAAAGAATTCTGCCAGCCAACAACAGCAACGACAAAAATTTGTCCCCCTTTGTCAGCCTAGGTAATGTTCAATGAACTCATCATTCATAATCATCATTCAAAATTGCCTTTTACCCAAACCCACAATGGGGCAATGTCTTCACTGTTTCTAAAAGGCAAAGTGACTTTAGGTAAGTTGCTTTACCATTCTAGTAAATGAGAGGGCAATGTTTGAGTGATCTGTAAGATTCCTTTCAATTTTAACATTGTCTCTGCTGTACATATGCATTCACTGTTCTAGAACTATACAAACAAGCCCACTGACATTTCATTTTTGCTGAGAATTTTAGTCAAGGCCAAAAAAACTCAAATTAGGAAAAAGCAAACTTATCTTATGCTAATGTGAAACTGAATTAGGTTCCTAGGGATTCAGAGAAAGCAGTATGGCTACTCTATACAATTCAATTGGTATGCACTTAATAACCACCTCAAGCCAGTTACCTTGCTAGGTACTAGAGAGAAAACAGAAGACAGGTGTCAGGAATAGAAACACATCAATTTAGGTAGTGCCCCTCACCTGAAGAAGTTTAGAGACAGATAATGCTAAACCTATTAGAATACAATATGATAGGGGCGCCTGGGTGGCTCAGTGGGTTAAAGCCTCTGCCTTCAGCTCGGGTCATGATCCCAGGATCCTGGGATCGAGCCCTGCATCGGGTTCTCTGCTCTTCGGGGAGCCTGCTTCCTCCTCTCTCTCTGCCTACTTGTGATCTCTGTCAAATAAATAGATAAAATCTTAAAGAAAAATAAAAAGAATACAGTATGATATGGGTTCTAATGTAAAAATGAAAAAAATGCTTTGAGTATTATAGAAGGGGGAATTTTTCTCTGGTGACTCACAACGAACTTGACACTTCTTCTAGAAAGCTAAGTAGGAGTTCACTGAGTGGGAAAGGAAGGAAAGGCCATTCAAGATAGAAGAGGCAATATGGAAGACATGGAAGCATACTATGTTCAAGAAGTAATAAAAATTTTCAGTAAAGGAAAGCATTGGTAATAATAGTAATAGCTAATGGGAGATATTGAGCATATACTATATACTAGGAATTGTACCCCAACACTTTATACATATTATCCCAATGAAGACTTCCAGAAGAACATTATCAACAAGATGGTGAAAGAAGTTCCAGGCCTTGTTGCCCCATAGAAACACCCAATTTAACAATGATATATGGACCAAAATACCTTTATGAGAATTCCAGAATCCAGCTAAGAAGTTTCAGTAGCTCAGGTGAGCATAAAGCCAAGAAGAGTTGTGTTGAAACAGGTAGAAGAGAGCAATTTCACATTTCATTTCTTTCCCCCAAGCTGATGCAGCTCAGAACTGGACCACCTCACAACTTTTCCCTCAGGCAAATAAGAAGAGAGGAGTATATGTTCATTGTCCCAGCTCTTTGGAAGGCTGCCTGAGGGACTGGGTTTTGTCTTGCTTCACCTGGAGTGCTGAAAGAACAGACATAGTTTGGATGCCTACAGGCTGCTACGAACAAAGAACATTCAGGGGGATGGCTTCCTGTGGCTGCTACAATTCATCATTATTAGGAGAAAGCATATAACTTGAGGCTTCTCCTATGGGAGATAAGGAGAGGAGTGGAGGTAGGTGTCCAGCATTTTAACTTTTCAGAGGACTCTTCATGGAACTGATATCTATCTCTCCTGACTCTGGGTGCTGATGGGAAACCAGCTAACGTTAGATGCCTGCTGGCTGCTGAAAACAAGGAAGAACTGAACAACTTGCTGCTGTACAACCAGGGAATTTACAGTGCCACAGATAGACACCAGAGGGAGCAAGAGATTAAGAGGTCCTGAAAAAGAAACTAGCATGCCTCTGTAATTGAGAAATTAAAGGCACAAACTCAGAAAAATATCATCATCCAAAAAGTTTTCAGAAATCCCAGAATTTCTAGCTGGGCTGGTTGGTGAGGGACTTCCTTTATATGAAGCCGGTTCATAAAGACTGGGAGAGGTGTTTTTTTCTTTTTTTTTTTTTTTCCAAATGTGCAGACCTCAACACAAAGTTATGAGGCACATAAGGAAGCAGGCAAACATGCCCCAAAGAAAGAAAAACATAATACATTTCTAGAAAATGGTCCTAAAGAAATGGGATATATTAATTACCTTGTAAAAAATTCAAAATTACCATCATAAAGATACTCTACGGGCTCAAGAAAACAATGCATGAACAATATGAGAATACCGTCAAAGAGATAGAAACATAAAAAAGAAACAAACATAAATTTCAGAGGGGAAGAATGATTGAAGTGAATAATTAACTAGAGGAGTTCAACAACAAATTTGATCAAGCAGAAGAAAGCATCAGTGAACTCAAAGTTCATTTGAAATTATCCAGTAAGAGGGGGAAAAAGGGTGAATGTGGAGGAATGAAAGAAAAAGAATGAAGAAAGCCTAAAGGACTTATGGGATGCTATCAAGCTGACCAATATGTGCATTATGAGAATTCCAGAAGGAGAAGAGAGAAAAGATCAGAAAGCTTATTTAAACAAATAGTGGCTGAAAACTTCCCAAATCCAAGGAAGAAAGTAGACATTCAGATTTAAGAAATATAACAGACTTTACCTGGGAGGACTCAAAAATTCTATATCTAGGCCCATTATGGGATGCCTGGGTGGCTCAGTTGGTTGGGCAGCTGCCTTCGGCTCAGGTCATGATCCTGGCATCCTGGGATCGAGTCCCACATTGGGCTCCTTGCTTGACGGGGAGCCTGCTTCTCCCTCTGCCTCTGCCTGCCACTCTGTCTGCCTGTGCTCGCTCTCTCTCTCTCTCTCTCTCTAACAAATAAATAAATAAAATCTTTAAAGGCCCATTATGATCAAATCATCAAAAATCAGAAAGAAAATTTTGAAAGTAGTAATATGAAAGCAATTTGTCATGTACAGGGAGGTCCTTCTCTCCCCCATAAGAATATAAGTGGATTTCTCAACGTAAACTTTGCACACCAAAAGGGAATAGAATGATTTTTTCGAAGTACTAAAAGCAAAAACTGCCAATCAAAATATTGTCCGGCAAAACTACCCTTCAAAGGAAGGAGAAATAAAGACTTTCCCAGAAAAACAAAACATGAAGGTGTTCATCACCACTAGACATAGGAAATGTTAAAGGAAATCATTCCACCTGAAATGAAAGGACACTGAATGGCAACACAAATGTATATGAAAGTAAAAAGTTTGCTGGAAAAGGTAAATATACATAAATGCAGAATATTTTAATACTGTTAGTGATGCCTAAATCACTTTTACTTCTGGTATAGGAGTTAAAAGACAAAAGTAGAAAAAATAATTATAACTATAAAAAATTAATGGATACACAATATTAAAAGATACTATTTGTGACATCAATTATATAATATGTATGTGGAGGTGGAGAAGGAAAAATATAGAAGATTTATGTGCAATTGCAGTTAAATTGTTATCAACTAAAATAGATTGTTATAATTGTAAGATATTTTATGTAAACTTTCTGGTAACCACAAAGAAAATACCCAGGGAAGATAGAAAAAAGAAAGTGAAATAGTAATCAAAGTATATTACTGCAAAAATAAATAATAAATGAAACACAAAGGAAGATAACAAGAGAGTAAAAGAGGGGAAGCTACAAGACAGAAAACAATTAACAAAATATCAATAATAAGTTCTTCCCTATCAATAATTACTTAAAGTGTGAATAAATTAAGTTTTCTGATTAAAAGATGTGGAGTAGCTCAATGGATAAAAAATCAAGATTAAACTATACGCTTTATCAGAGACTCTCACTTTAGATTTAAGCACACACATAGGTTGAAAGTGAAAATATGGGAAAGATATTTCATGCAAATGGTAACTAGAGAGCAAAAGTACCATACTTACATCAGACAAAACAGACATTAAGTAAAAAACTATCAAAGAGACAAAGAATATTATATAATGATGAAAGGGTCAATACGGAAGATATGATTAATGTAAGAACATAACTATCCAACACCAGAACACTCAAATATATGAGACAAACATTCACAGAACTGAACAGAGAAACAACAACACATTAATGGTAGAGAATCTCAATAACCTATTTTTAATTTTAGATAAAATATCCAAACAAAAAATCAATAGAGAAATAGAAGATTGGAACAATATTATAGTCCAGGTGATCTAACAGACATATACAGAACATTTCACCCAACAGCAGCAGAATACACATGTACACAGGAATATTATCCAGGATAGTTTATGTATTAGATTATAAAACAAGTCTTAACAAATTTAAGAAGACTGCACTAAACAGCAGCAAATAAATAACCCAATTAAAAATGAGCATATCTCCAAAGAAAACATACAAATGGACTACAGGTATATGAAAACATGTTCAACGTCATTAATCATCAGGGAAATGCAAATCAAAACCACAATGAGGTATTACTTCACATCCATTAGGATGGCTACTATACACATACTGTACACAAAACAAGACAAAACAAAATAGCAAGTGTTGGGGTATGGGTAAACTGGAAGGTAAATTTTCTGCACTATTGGTAGGAATATAAAATGATATAGGCACTATGGAAGTTTGGAAGTTCTTCAAAAAAAATAAAAATTGAACTGCCATATTATCCGGTAATCCTACTTCTGGGTATTTATCCAAAAGAATTGAAATCAGGATCTCTAAGAGGTGTTTGTACTCCTATATTCATTGCAGCAATATTCATAATAGACAAGAGAAGGAAACAACTTAAATGTCCATTGATGGTTCGATAAATGTTTTAAATGTGATACATGCAATGGAATATTATTCAGCCTTAAAAAAAAGAGAAGAAAATCCGGTCATATACTGAAACATGATAGTACCTTGAGGACATTATGCTAAGTGAAATAAGTCAGTCACAGAAGGACAAATACTGTATGACTTCATTTAAAGGAGATATCTAATGTAGTCAAATCCTTAGAAATGGAAATCAGAATGATCACTGCCAGGGGCTGGAGAAAGGGAAAAATGGGGAACATAGAGTTTCAGTCATGCAAAATGAAAATGTTCTAGAGATCTGCTGTACAACAGTATGCTTATAGTTAGTACTTGCTGTACACTTAAAAAATTATTAAGAGGATAGATCTCATTTTATGTGTTTTTAATCAGAAAATTAAAAAATAGAAGACTTACAATGACCCTACAAATAACAGTAGATAATTTTATAGATGGAAATTCTGAGGTTTAAACCAACTTTATAAAAGGTCTCACAGCTAGCAAGTGATAAAGTTGAGATCTAAACCCAGTTAGTCTCTAGATGCTCTAGACTACTGTGTTATTTTCTTCTTTTTCCCATCTTGGATGCCTTGCTAAGGAGTTTGGATTTTTCAAGAATCATTGAATCTTCAGGTTGAAGCAAACTTAATCAAAACACATACTCTATCCTCTCTCTCTCTCTTTCATATAGATACATTCCAATATAGATTGAAGTGCAGTATGTTATGCATAATATATATGAGAAATATTTTTTCTTTCTCGGGGATAAATGATTACAGTGTACTCAGCGTTTTAATCCCAGATTTGGCCACTCCAGATAATCCACTAAATTTAATCTATAACAGAGCCTATCTCTTGCAACCTGGGATTGTTTCTCTGTAGAAACTGAGAAATTAGGCTGGGCGGGGGGGGGGGCATAGCAAAACATGTTTTGTAACAATTTCAGATATGAGAAAAGAAGAAGTAAATAATGGAGAGGCCAAGTCTTCACATCTCAAACAGCCCATTCACACTCATTCATGGATATACGCTATACAACACACACACACACAACACACACACACCCCTTTGGAATTCATATTCACATTCTCTATCACACGCTTCACATCCAGACCGAACCCAAAATGGCTCTGTAGATTTGTAGTGGAAAACAAAGTGTTATCCAGCAGAACTCTGGCCTGTTTTGAGGCAGTTACAGCTTTTCTGAGCTGGTCTGGTCAAGCTACTTTAACTATATGTATTTTTAACTCTGGTAAGGACAAGAAAGAAAGGTCACCTGCAACTTTTTCCCTCAGGGCTAAACAAACCGATTTGTATAGAAACAGGTCTCTGAATGGATCATGTTGGCATTTAATTTCTAATTCACAAAGCTAAATTTAGAATGTCCTATTGACAACCCAGCATCCAGCAGGAAAGTCAGGGGGAAGAAAAGCAGAATTTCTAGGATTGTGTGGAATGTCCTGTAGGAAGTAGACAAGCATCAACTCCTTTAACAGCACATAATTTATCTGTCTTCACCTATCCCAGAGACAGTGCGGATCATGTTCAGATGGGCGGATTAAATGAGATAGAGCATGTAAGAAATTTAACACAATAGTTGACATATAGAAAACACTAAATAATTGGTATTTATTATCTAATCTGGTCAAAATCAACTCATTCCAAACTACTTTTGAGGCAATTAAGAGTATCCCCATCCCTTTAAGCTATATGCATGGTAGAAGTAGAAACAAAGGACTATATTTCTGGATCTTGTCCCTACTCTAAAAATAAAGCCATCTGGGGATTTACTCTGAGCAAAGAAGCCACTGAGAGCAGCAGTTCATCATCACTAAGTCAAAGCCACAGTCAGGGTCAGAATAATTGAGCTGACTGTGGGCTATTCTGTACCTTTCATAAAAGCTGTGCCAGTGGGATACTAACATAGGAATGAGTCTTGGCCACAGACAAAATAAAATGCTCCCCCCACCCTCCCCTCAAAACCTAGCAAATTATCCTAAGAGGTTATCATGATCTCAAAAGTGTTGCTCAATTGAGTGAATCTGAATTTGTTTTATTGAAGGAATACAATGTTGTGCCAGACAACATCATTCATTTCTCAGCTTTGGGAGATATCTTTGAGCATTTGATTTCACTTGGTGATTTTTGCCATGGCCAGGAAGAATAATCCTTAACCTTTGCATTGTTTGGAATAATATGATCTTATCTTAGACTTATGCTAGTAATCTTCCTATGTAAGAATCCACCAATAGACCTGGGGTCTTAATGGCACTCAAAGAATAAAACCACTTCTTTTGCCCTTTGCTAAGAGTCTGTGAACACTGACGTGAATGATTGGAGAGCCAGAGATCAGTAGATAGAAATATATAGTTGATCTAAGAGAAACAAGTCTATCAAAGAAAAACAATTATGATTTCACTCATATGTAGAATTTAAGAAACAAAATAGGATCATAGGGAAAGGGATGGGAAAATAAAATAAGATGAAATCAGAGAGGAATACAAACCATAAGAGACTCAACTATAGGAAACAAACTGAGGGTTGCTGGAGAGGTTGTGGGTGGAGGGATGGGAAAACAAGGTGACGGGCATTAAGGAGGACATGGGATGTCATGAGCACTGGGTGTTATATGCAACTGATGAATCACTGAACCCCACCTTTGAAACTAATAATACACTATATGTTAATTAATTGAATTTAAATCTGAAAAAAGGAAACATACTGTGGTTACTGGCTGTAACCACAGCATTGGCCCTGGGTTCTACTCTGCTTCTCTTGCAGCTTTTACGAAAAGTACTTGCATCTTGAAAACTGTGTCAACTTAGAACAGGAAGTGCACTTAAGAAATAACAAAATATAGTTAAAATCTCTCTGATGAACAGAGTTGTTTTTTTTTTTTAATACTCAGGGAAGTTGCTGAGGCAGCAGATTTTTAGTTGTTGGCATATTTGCAAGCTTAACTTTCTATACTTAATAAAGCATATATTTTATAATTTTTAGGCAAATAGTAAAAATGGGAAAAGTGAAGTAAAAATGGTAAAAGTGAAAAAAAAGGGAAAAATTCAATATTTTGAATATCCAATAGACACCAAAATAACCCTTCTTCCTACTGGTGATACTATTCTTACCCAAAGAAAGTTTTCAGATATCTAGAAGTTACGATGAACTTGAAAAAAGTGTTCATTAACTTAAAAGAGTATAGAATGAAGAAGAATGGAATAAATGGGTAAGAGAATATGAAAAATACATAATGACCTTTAAGGATGGTACAAAACAGAGAAATGGGTTATACAGTTCTTGAGGAAGAGGAAAAAATAAAAGGAAATGTATTTTAGAAATATCAGCAAAGAAGAAAGGGTGGTAATAGCAATATTTTGAGAGCTACCTATGGAAAAGTGATAAGAAGCAATCACCAAGAGACTAGTCCTGTTTCTATAGAGGTTCTATGATCCTTGGATTGGAACATTTTATTTCAGAAGGCAGCAACAATATATGAGCAAAGGCAAGTAATGAACAATCAGTTAAAATGGTGGGACCAAAAGGTTGGTTGCAAGTAGAAGTATGGAAGCAAGTGTCCAGGGATTGCCCAAGGCTACTGAGCACTTTTTAATATCCTATTTCAACACTCACCTTAATATTTTATTTTTCCCTTAAGTTTCCCAACCTAGGAAATATCTGAAACTATCCACATAAGTTACTGTGTGCCTTGGGATGCAATCATTTTCTTCTTCCCAGCTGCAAGCCTGAGGCAAGTTTCAAGAAATCATTAGCAGAGGCCCTGTTTCCTCTACCCAGGATTTTGCAGAACTGTGAGTCTCTTACTTAGACTTTTTAATAATATACACATTGGGGATCTCATTCATAGGAAAGTGAAGCTATCCTTTATAAGGAGAATGTTACCACTTCTTTTCTATCCCACTATTTTCTATCATCCTCCCATCTCCAGAAATATAAAGACATTTATGTGATGTATATAATTCTTTGATAACAGACAGACAGACCTGGATGTAGTTTCTGACCTTGGGCACATGACATATAATCTCAGAGCTTTAGTTTTCACATCTACAATATGAGAATAGTATCTATTTCATCAGTTTGTTGTCATGAAAAATAAAATGAATTACATTCATCTGTATCATTATCCTAGAAATACTTTCAAGCTCCTACTATCAACTAAAATGCCTACAAAACTGGTTTTGAAAGGAATGAATGAATGAGAGAAATTAGTGTGAGAGAATGAATGTTGCTAAGAGACTAGATCTTAAATGTTCTTACCATAACAGCAACAGCAAAATGATAATCATGTGAGCTGAAATATGTGTTAACTCACCTTACTGTGGTAATCATTTCACAATATATATGTATCAGATTACCACAAGTGTACGTTAAACTTATGAAATGGTATACATCGACTATATCTCAGTATGTAATGGGGGGAGGGAAGGAAGATATGTAAAATAAAAACAACAACAAAAAACCTAGTGCAAGAGAAAGTAAAAATTACCACTAAATACAATAGAAATTTTCCTTAGTTTAATACATCTTATACTCCAATATTCTACATGCCTGAATGGCTTTTATGCTCTTAATCTGAGCTATACAGAACAATTAAGATCTGTTAAGTGATGGGAATTTACACTTGAGAGGAAGAGTTAACATAGGAAGTTAAATTTCTGCTTCCTTATTGAGTATTTCAGATATTTTGACTTTGATATCCCATAGTGTAAACAGATGTCAGCTTTGTATCTTGACTGCTGAGACCCTCGAAGCTCCTTTGTTTTTCCCATTCTGAATCCTTAACAGTTCACACCCCAGCTGGTTAAGCAGTGGACTTTGAAGAGAAGAGGCAAGTGGGAGGCATCCCCTTAAGGAAGGCCAAGTTTCCTCTGTGGCTTCCTGTGTCTGCTTGTATCCACTTCTCTCTCGAATAATTGGTGTTGGACCTCAAACTTTAATATTCTGCATTTCAGATGTGCTTCATTCCTCCATAAAGTGAACAAATGAACAAACAAACAATCTCATTCATGCTCTGCCACATGAGAATGACTGGAAACAGGGTGATCTACCCAAGGCATTTCTGGTGACCTATAGATGACTTGTGTGTTGACTACCCTTGTTAGAAGGTGGAAGGGGGACTAGAAAGTATCTTCCAAACTGAGAAGGCACTTTGAGACCAAAAAAAGAAGCAGGTGGCTCCACACAGCTTACATAGAGTTTTATTCAGGGTGCCTTACTGACAGAGGGGATTGAGCAGGCAAGGAGCTGGGTGCTGCACAGTGATTCTCTGCCAAGTCTGGACCTTAGTGTACCCATTGTGTAGAGTGAGGAGATGTGTGAAGGGCATTGTGGTGAGGAGGTCAGAGGGTCTGCATACACTTACTTGATAGCTAATACTTAACAGACCTCATGGCGCCATCTGTGTGTCAGAAGATGCAGGGGAAACTGTGTTATTTGTACTAGTTATCTAAACCTCACATTCTGGTCAGGTCATACATTAACCCCAAGTGGCCTAGAACACACAGCCCTGAGGGAAGTCATTGCACTGACATGAATAAGATGGCGGGCCAAAAATGAGTCAGAATTGTCACCACACCTACACTCCATCCCCAATATTTTCATGGCCTGTACATTCTTTATATGTCATTTTTCCACAATGACTCTAGAGCCAGATACTGGCAGGTAACTTGCATTCCTATGCCACAGCAGCAATGTAAGCAGCAACATGAAATTAATGTACGTAAAAGATAAAAGAAAATACTTAGAACTATAGCTTCCAAACAACCCAGTAAAGAGATGAGCCATCTAGTGACAGCATTAGCAAGAGATACACTTTCTTTGTGTGGGACGTTAAATCAGTAACATTACTGTCATAGGAAGGTGTATATGAACAACATTCATATCCTGTGAGGGCACAGGTCCCTACTGAAGCAACAGTTAAAATATCTAGAGCCATGTCATTTTATAAAACCACCTATCTCATTTGAGCATTTCTTGATTGAGTAGAGAAGTGCTTTGGTAAGAATTATTTAATACAGAGACTGTAAATTTAGCCAAGGCCTGAATTTCTAATTTTGTGTTTAAACCGGCATATTGAGATAGGAAAATAGATGCTGGCCATTCACACCAGACTAGACTTCAGCTCCATCAGGACCTTAGGGCTGGTAAGTTATGGGGCATCCCAGAAAGAGTGTCATATTTGTGCCCAGATAAGTGTGAGAAACCTAGGGTGCATTGCTCTGTCCATCCATAAGGTAGGTAAGACCATAAGTTACTTCCATATATCCAAATTCTGTTTTAGGGGTAGAGAAATCCTCCCACCTTTACAGATTTATTTTCTCATCTTGTCCAGTCTGTAACTAATATTTTATGTATCTTTTGATGGGGAGAGTAGAGCAACCATCCCATATGTCAAGGGATGGCAGAGGTATAATTGATCCTCTCAATACATAGAGGAGCTGTTAGTCTTAATATGCCATGCTCTGCTCATAGCCATTCCAGGCCATCCCAAATGTGGTAGTTAGTAATAATCTTGGAGTCATTAGTTCCCTGCCAAATTATATTATAAATGTATGCCTTAGTGGACTATAAGTCAAAAGTAGGAGATATCTGACTTTTTCTCTGCAGGGTACCCAGCACATCAAGGGGTAGGGGTGTGCTTACCAGACTTAACCACCATTCTAATTCCATGATATTGAAAGGCATCACTGTCCATGGTATCCTTCCTGAGCTGGATAGTGACAGCATTCCACAAATCCCATAGTCACAGGAAATGTGAACTCCAGCATAAGTGGTGGCCCATGATGGATGTCTCCCACAACAACAGGGAGGGACAGCAGCAGTGTGAGTCTAGAGGCAATCAGACAAATGTTTTATAGGCAATGAATATGGCAAATCTCCATTTAGCAACAACACAGTAGCTGTTTGGTCCCCATGAGCCAATACCCGCCTGGCTTAGGTATTTTTCCTGGAGGAATGATACATAGTGTTTTCCCTTAGTATCATCAGAGAGTGTATCTACATTGTACCTAGGTGTTTAGTTTGTCACCCTTAATAAAAATACATTTCAGTACCAAACATCAGAGGTCCAGAAGCAGTTCTTTGTGTGTGTGTGTTGGGCCCTGACTAATATAGAACAAGAGGTTAATAATAATACCAGATGTGAGCTCTTGGTCCCAAAGAGTTAGGATGCCATGCCACCTTGGGGTGGGGGTGGGGGGACCTCCAAGCCAGTTGCCAATGAACTAGAGTCTTACCAGGTGGAAGGACTTGTGGCGAAACAAAATGAGTCCCTCATAGGCCTCAAATCTCCTGACAATATCTGCACTTGCAGCACTTAAGCTGAGCAAGCTGTGTATTAGGCATTCATGTGCTGATGTCTGTCTATCTCACTGTGGGCTCACATCAAGGACTGAATCTTTTCTGTTAGTTGTGGAGGCCATCCTTCTAGGAAGCTGGCTGGTGATAATGTCTTCAACATGTTTTTTATTAGTCCATTCATCCTTTCAATTAAGCCTTCAGCAGTGGGACTGTATGGCAGGTGCAAAGTCCATAACATAGCCCAAGCCTCTACCCATTCTTGGCCTTTATGGCAGGGAAAATATGTCCCTTGATCCTATCTATCTGAGTTGGTGTTTGCACATGCCCTCCAGTTTTGTTAATTCTTTTATAGTTGTGGTCTGATTGGCTCTCTTCTGAGCAAAGGCTTGAGGTAGTTTTGGGACCTCAGTGTCACAATTTAAAATGGACCCATTTTGCCACATCAGACAGATCAGCATTTCCTTCACCAGAAGGGCTCCCACCAGGACTAGAGCATTTGCCTCCATGATTACCTGGCAACGTGGATGGGGAGTGAGAGGGCACATGTCATACATGGAGGGCTACATTAGGTTTATTGCATACTTCCCAAACATCTTTACAGTTCCACTCCCCACAGGGGTCTATAATATAGTATCTATATTGTTCACCCTTTCCACACTGTTCAGCTTTCAGTGGGAAAATTGATGGGCATGGGTTCATACATCAACACCGTCTATACCACTTTCATCTGCCAAATGACTACTTTGTTTAGTTCTGTCTTTGAACCAAAATATATCAGAATCCAGCTGGATGGCAGAGAAAGGCCATATAGGTGGGTCTCCCTGGCAACTGCCATAAGTGTACACCATGTGTCTGCTGGAGGCAGGCATATCTCTTTCTTTACTTGGGGGAGAGGAGACATAATGTCAGTGACTTCTGGAAGCTAGGCTAGGTAGACATAGGTGACCAGCCCCAGTAACAAGTGCAGTTCATGAGACAGCAGGCTGGTATTACAAGTGCTCCTTTGCTACAGCATGGTTAAGCATGTCATTTCTGTAAGGTGCTTCCATGGGCACAGGCAATCTAAGGTTTGCTGAACATGTCTTTAATCCATCTTCCTACCAATAGACAGGTTCATATCATCGAAGACAAGTTAGCAGTTAATCCTTCCATCTGTCCCAATGGAAGATACACAGCTAATAATTGTTTTTCAATGGGACTGTACCTGGTTTCTGTTCCCTTGCATCACTGGGACCAGAATCCTAACAGGATTTGTTTCCCATTATGTCATAGCTATAAGTCTCAGCCAAATCCTTCTGGATATAAACTTATATCTGATTCACAGTTCACATCTGGCACTAATGTCCCCAGGTCTTGTACTTGTTTTACTTACATTTTTGCCTTTATGAACACCTCTTGTTGGTTAGCATTCCAATCCCATTGACTCCCCTGCTTTATCAAGGTGTATAAATGTCTTAATATCCATGATAGATGGGGAATACAAGGTCTCTAGTTACCCAATAACCAACAAAAGCCTGTAATTCCTTTGCCATTTTAGTGATTGGGAAGACTTTGATTTTATCAGTGGCCACCTCTGGAATCACTTTGTCTTACTGACCATATGATGCTCAGCCACTTTACTCATTGACCAGGTTCTTGGGTCGTGTAGGTATTTACCTCCTATCCTCATGACTTTAAGTACTCTTATAGTGATGTAGCAGCTTAAGACAGGATAAATGATCCCAAGTTAACATAACGTCATGTATATAATGATAAAGCACATTTTTTTTCTGGAAGTACCCATTTTTCCAAATATCTGGCTACCATCCTGTGATGAACTGTGGACTATGGAGATACCCTTGGGGCAATCCCTGGAAGGTCCACTGTCTCCCATTCCACATAAACGTGAATTGGTCTTATGATTCAAGCCCTCATGAAATATTGAAAAAGGCATCAGACAGGTCCAGTACACAATGATAAGTCTTAACGGATGCCATTAAACAATAGCATCAAATTGTTATCAAACAATAAAGCTATATTAGGCACCATGGCATAAATGGGTAGAATAACTTTATTGGGTTCCCTATAATTCATTATCATTCACCAGGCCCCATTAGATTTCTTTACAGGTCTAACCAGACTGTTGAATGGGCCTTGAGCAGGCCTGATTACAGCTAGTTTTTCTAATTCTTTAATGGTGATGGTAATCGCATTCCCAACCCCCGCCCCCCAGGTAGCTTACATTGTTTTATGTTTATTACTCTCCAGGGAACCAACAGCTGTATAGGTTCTCACTTTGCATAACCCGCAACAATAGGTTTTACTACTTGGAGGCACAATCTCACAATCTGATTTCAACTGCCTTTGTAGTTAAATCCATACCCTATAAAACATCTATGCCCAAAATATACTCAGGAATGGAGGAAATGTGTACTAGAAAACAGTAGGGAGGGAACCTGTCCATCTGTAGGTAGAGACTACTTTTTCTGACCTTGATCATTTGTTTCCCGTAACCATTTATTTATTTATTTATTGCCCCCCAAATTTTGAGGGCTTGTACAAATGTGCATTCAGTTCTAGTGCCTATTAGAGCTGGTATAGTCTGCTTGTTAGTGCAAAACCAATAAATGACTGTTTCAACCTGGGGCCTCTGGTCAGCCCCTATTACATAGGCACTAGTGAGCAACATTGGCCTGACCCATAATCTCTGGAGGTAGCATAATCCACCCTTGAAATTCCTCTGTTAGCAGAGGAACATGATGACATATCTGGCTTTTTTGACCCTTCCTTTAAGGGCGTAAACTATTTTTTTTTAGATCATACTTTCCATAGGCTCAGCGAGACCAAATTACATTGTTTGTCTATACTTTCTCTTGGAGTCCCAGATAATATTAAATGTTGCCATAATTGTTTATGAAAGATCTTGATGGTCACTCTTTCTGCAATCTTATCGTTGCCAAGATCCTTTGTCTTTGCTTTTCAACCCATTTATTTTCTTTATGACCAGATTCTTTCAGTCTCACTTAATGTCAGCCACCACAGCAGCTATTGCAGCAATGGGTCAATTAACCATAGACACAAAGATGGATACCAAAGTCCCATAACCATGCCCAGAGTGCTGTCTGTAAGGTACAGTCTTTCATACCAGCAATAAATAATTTTTCATCTGGGCCTCTAAAATGCTGGGTGTAAATGGCATGTTTTATTCTCAGTTCATGTATAATTTTTGTAATTTCTCCATAAAGTTTCTGCATAATGGAGGGGAGGTAACATTTCCTTCATTAGGCTGGGTCATTTTAATGCCAGCATTTATCCAATCAGTCAGTTTAGCTAAGTGCCCACCATTCCCATCCATGCCTGCAGCATATAATCTTTGTCAAAAGGCAGGTTAAGCAGTATGATTAAGGCCATTTTTGACATCTCAGACCCATTTAACATAATACCATCTCCCACAATATTCCACCACCATAACAACCAAGCTGATACACTTTTCAAGCCATTTTGCTTAAAGTGGTTTATTAGTTCTACCAATTCAGTGGCAGAATATTCCCTCTCAGTTGTTTTCTGACTTGTGGGAATTTCTTCTCAGTCATTCTCAGGCTCCTGAGTGACCTGGGTATTTTGTAT
>ML103556.1:0-10434 GCA_003697995.1 Taxidea taxus jeffersonii
GCCTCCCTCCACCCAACTGGCCCTCCCCAGGCATGCCCAAGCCAACTGTGCATTCAGCTGATCGCTTGGCATCCTGGGTACTCATTTTAGGCCAGTGTCCCTTCCATCAGGTCACCCCGGCTGGCCTCAGAGCCCTCCCCCAAGCCCAGATGATGCCCGCTCCCATGGGGGGAGCCCACACAAGCCCTCAGCATCACAGCTCTGGGCTACAGCCTTCCAGCCTGCAGGGTGAACACCGAGACCCCGCCGGGGCAAGAGCCTCCCAGAGAACAGCCGCCACTCGCCTTCTGCTGGGCCTGGCCCAGGGCTGGGTGCAGGGAACACCCGCTCCTCCCAAGTCCCCTCGCTCCCCATCAAGCTGCAAGCATGGTCTTGTGAGTGAGATGGCGGGCAAGGGAGCATGCCAGGGCACCCAGCACTGAGCCCCCTCCCCCTCGAGGGCTCCCTGCCCAGGGAGGCACCGAAGCTGGCCTCCTACTCCCAGGGTGAACCCAGGAACAACGAAGAGATTCGTGGCCCAGTAACAACATTTCTGCCAAAGCCAAAAATTCCCAGGGCGGGGTGGGGGACGGGTGGCCACTGCCTTGGGTTAAGCGTGGCTCTCTCACACTCCTGCAAGACATTAAGTCCCTGGTGGTCAGTGGGGATGAGCGTACAGAGTATTCCGTCCGTCCAGAGAGGACGGAAAAGCACAGAGGTGATGAATGAGGGAGCCATGCTGGGAGAGAAAGTCTATCTTTATCCCCTTCACACCTCTGCCCGACAGCCCTGAGGATGAAGCTAGCTAGATGTGTGGTAGCCCTTTGCTGGATCTGAAACTCTCTGGCCACAATACTTGCATTTGATTCCAAACTTGACTTATTCACTCACCCAGTATTGACTGTGTGCCTCTTACAGGTCAGGCAATGTTCTAGGTGCCAGGGATGCAGCCGTGATTAAAACAGCTGGAAATCCTTGCCTTCATGGGACAGTGGCCTCATTCTGTATTATCCCGTGTGCTCACCACGTGGGACGGTTCCGTATGTGAAATGTGGCTAGTCTAAATTGATCCAGGCTGCCAGCGTAAATACGCACCAGACTTCGAAGACTTAGTACGAACAAAATTATGTAAAAACAAAAACAAAACACTAACGACTTTTGAATTAATTATCTGTTGAAATGATTAATTTTAGATATGTTGGATTAGAGCATGTATATTATTAAAGTAAATTTCACCAGTTTCTTTTTACTTTTTTAATGTGGCTGTTAGGAAAAAAATTAAATTATATATGTGTCTTACATTTTATTTCTGTTGGACAATGTTGGCCTAGACACAGAGTAGATAAGAAAATATTTCATTTAGTGATGATGCTGATAAGATCTGTGGAGAAAACTGAAGCAGGGAAGGAGGATGAGTTGGGGGGGAATGTTTTGATTTTAGATAGGATGACCAAGAGGGCCTTCAGTGAGAAGGCTATGTTTTTATAAAGAGCTGAAGGGGGCTGAGGATTGAGCATGAAGATATCCAGAAGAGATATCCATGTGGACGGGTCCGCAGTGCAAAGGCCCTGTGGTGACAGAAGCCGGGCATTTCGAGGACCATCTGGAGGCCAGTATGGGTAGAATAGAATGAGGTAGGGGAGAGTGGTAAGAGTAGGCGAGATAGATATCGGGAACTCAGGGAACAGCTTGTACAGGCCCTTTTTGGCCATTATATGATGTTGGCTTTAACTCCAAGTGGGGTTAGGAGCCAAAAGGGGTGTCTGAGCAGAGAAGTGATAAGATTTGTGTTGAGAAGAGGCTATAGGGATAAAAGGGAAGAAGTGGGAACCAAGAAGATGATGGTTTCTTGGACCTGGGTGGGAACGGGACAGAGGGAAGAAGGGGTGGTTGGATTCAAAATATATATCAAGGGTAGAGGTAGCCAGATTTGCTGATGGATTGGACATGGTATGTGAGACAGAAGATACGGAGAACTCCGGATCTTCAGTCCTGAGCAACAAAGATTGTGTGGCTCACAGTTCAAAGCAGTAGCTCCAGTTCTTCCCTTCGTGGTAAATGCACTCCTTGCAAGGTGATTTGTAGCTCCTTCCATCCAGAGGAAGAATCTGTTTCTCCATCCTTGAGTCTGGTCTTGACCGTGTGACTGGCTTTGGCCAATAGAATGTAGTGAAAGTGACATCATGCCCGTTCTGCGGTGGGGCTTTAAGGACCTTGCCCATTTGCACTCTCTTGGACCCTTGCTTCTCCCACATAAACAAGCCCAGGCTAACCCATTGGAGGATGAGAGACATGTGAAGCTGAGAGAACTCTCCTAGCTGAAGCCATCCTACACCAGTCTGTCCCAGCTGACTGGAGATATGTGACTGAGCCCAAGTAAGACCAAAGGTCCCAACTGAGCTCAACCCAAATTATCAACCCGCTGAACTATGAGCTGAATAAACGGTTGTTGTTCTGAAACCATGCTTTAGAGTGGTTGTTATACAAAAGAAAGCTAGCTGATACAGATGATGTTGCCATTCATTGATGTGGGGACTCGATTCTGAGTGATGCTCTGTTTTGAATGTGAGTCTTGAGTTCAGAGAGCAAAACCTTCATCCCTCCCTGAGACACCCAGAGCACCTCGGAGAGAGCTGGATGGCCTCTAGGTGCACACTGAACACGTACTGGGTGGATAGAGAGGTAGAAGGACGGACAGAGGGGCGCCTGGGTGGCTCAGTGGGTTAAAGCCTCTGCCTTCGGCTCAGGTCATGGTCCCAGAGTCCTGGGATCGAGCCCCGCATCGGGCTCTCTGCTCAGCAGGGATTCTGCTTCCCCCCACCCCTGCCTGCCTCTCTGCCTACTTGTGATCTCTGTCTGTCAAATAATAAATAAAATCTTTAAAAAAAAAAAAAAAGAAGAAGAAGGACAGATGGATAGATGCATGGATGGATGGATGGGTGACTTACTATTTGACCCCCTAAGCACCAGCCAGGTACCCACATCACCCTTCCCATGACAAAGCCAAAAGAGCTTTTAGTGCCTCTTCTCTCTCCTCCAGAATCTGCAGTTGAACTTGAATTCTTCGTGCTTTCCTCAGCAACAGCAGCAGAGAACTGAAACCCGCAGAGCCATGTGCTTCCTTGAAAATGTGAAGCACTGATTTTTAGCCTGTTTTTTGACCTCCCACACCCGGCCTTTTCCCAGATGTGCTGGCAAAGAGACAAATCAATTGTTTCGTGTTTTTCCTGCTCTCCACCCCCATGACATGTTAATTAGCAGGGAAAATGCCAACAGCAAAGTCAAAAAGGCTGAGGGACAGTCCCCAGCCCTGAGTAGCCAGCTGGTGCAGCTCTGGCTGTCCTGACTCTTGCATCCGAGGTTGGCACCCACCTCCAGGGCTTCGGGCACTATTTTCTGCCTCCCTGCTTCTCTTTCCCCCACCCCTGGTGCTCAAGAGTCCCTCCGGAAACCCATTTCAGTGCCTCTGTGATGCTGACCGTAATCGGCCTCGTGTCCCCTCTTAGAAAGCATTTCCCAAATTCAGCCCCACAACCACCCACCACAGTGAATTGTGGAGATTGGTCCCATTTTAGAGATGAAGAAACTGAGGCTCAGAGGGTTAGAGAGTCTTACCAACAACGCTTGGCCTGGGGCTGGGGATTTGGAGCCTAGTTTTCTCATGCCGAGCCTCTCTTCCTTTCATTGTCTACATCATCAAAATATGGGGCCAAGAATATTGACAAGGGGGCTCCCTAAGCAAATCGCTGGTAAGGCCTTAGGTCTCCCGTGGGCATGAAGTGATGTCAGTTAAACTCTGGCCACGGTCTTCCAGGCCTAGGGAAGGGGATGCTTTTAAGAGACGCAGGGCTCTCTCAGACTCTGAAACTGTCACCTGCTGCCACACCCTGGGCTCCAGGTGTCACCTGAAGCTAGGGGTAGGTCTATGAGTCACGAATGCGTCCCATCTGCAATGCCATCATGGCACAGAGTGAAGAGGTTTACTGGGTACAAAGTGGCCCCCAGCGAACCTAATGTATCCTCTCACATGACCCCTCCCAGCTGCCATTATACCCCTCCCTCTCCACTAAGGCAAGGGAAGCCATGAGGAGCATGGGGTTCCACACGCTGCATTTGCCCTTCGGGAGTCTGAGGGGTGTGTGTGTGCGTGTGTGTGTGTGTGTATGCGTGTGTGTGTGCACGCACACACACAGAGGGCAGCCGTGGGCTTAATCCACAGCCTGCCCCCTGGCCTGCTGGAATTAGGCCTGCCTGTTGGCTGTGGATACACATTGCCCTGTCTTGCCGGGTCGATCGTCTGTTGTTAAATACCTGCTCTATACCCAACACGAGAAAAGGGAGTGGAGTATTTTCTTGCAAGGAAACAGTGGGGTACCTCTGCCCTGGGACCCAGGTGAATTGAATTCAAGTCCAGTCTTACTCATGGCGTGGCCTCAGGCAAGGAGCCTGCCCTCTCTGAATTCCAGCTTCCCAACTTGCAAGACGGGCAGAAGGAGGCTGCCATCTGGGCGTCCGGGATGGTCATGGGTTCAGAGGAGACATGCCAGGGGAAAGTGCTTTGAAAAGGTTACAACGACTCACACCAGGGAGGCCTGGTAGGAAGGGTGTTAGAACAAACGTTCACAGAAGAAGAGCCTGAGGGTCCTACAGTGACGTTAGGTAAAGTCTGCGGTTATAGTATCCGTGCAGCAGACGACTTCAGGAGGTGGCATGTGCTCTGACAACCATGGTTCCCATGTGGAGGGAACGCAGGTGGCTGAGGGCAGGGGAGTGGGGGGATGTGGTTTTCTCTGTCTCTATACATCCTTTCATACTGTGTGTATATGTTGTATGGTTTCCAAAATACACAAAGCAGTTTTTAAAAAAATAATGACGGTGAAGTACAACAAAATGGGCAAGCTGGTCAGGCTTCGGTGTTGTCCTGCCCCCCTTTCTGTCCTTCCACTTCCTCACCCCAGTTCCCAGGGTGGCCCACAGTGTCTCCCACTCCTCTCCCCCAGTTTCAGCTTTCATGGGCTCCCCAGTTTAAAGATAAGCCAACTGAGGCACAAAGTAAGTAAACAACAGGTCGTCACATCACCCCAGGTGGCAAGGCTAACACCAGGAGCATTGGGCTTCCATTCCCAGGGGCTCTGGGGAACTCCATAGTCAGGGAGGGTCCTCTGACCCCAGTCAGAACCTACGACTCAGAACTCAGAACTGAGAAAGCCAATGGAAGGCCCACCTTACTCAAATCCCTCCCTCTGAGAAGAGGTCCTGGAAGGCTTCCCAGCTTGCAGTGTTTCCATCAAACAATTTTGAAAACCGAGTTCAAGACCTGTCATCCAAAGCAACAAACTTTCACCGAGGGCCACTTAGCTGGGCCACCCACCCAGCCCCACATACACTGCTAAGGCAGGAAGAGGCTTGGGACGCCTCAGGCCTCTGAGAGCGCTCTGCGGTCTGAAGCCCAAAGCTCACTAATTCCCGAACATCCAAGGCCTTGGGGATTCTGCCCTGGGATGGAGGCTCCTTATCAGGGAGACAGGAAGGATCTGCCAGGGACCTTGGCCAGGGTCTCCCCTTTGGGCCTCTGTGTCTCAGCTATTACTGGGCACAGTGGTACCTGCCCTGTGGGTGTGGCTTCTAGAAGCATTCACTCCCCGATAGCCGCTAGCAGCAGCTCTATCCCTCACAGCTCCTCCCTGAGGTGGCCTTGTCCTTCTCCAAGAGTGGGGGGCTATCGGGACCACCAGCAAGTCCCTTGCTGTCTTCCCGTCACCCCCAGGCGGGGGAGCACTTCACTGCCAATCCATGGCGAAGCTGCTAGACGTGGGGTGGGGTTGCGTGGGCGGGGGGTTGATGGGGAGCAGAAGTGCAGCAAGTCAGAAGAATGAGACAAGGGAGGGGGCATCTGCAGCACCATGCTGGAGAGGCCGGCCTCCTTGGACCATCTCCACCACCCTGGGCTGCACGCAGTATGGGGCTCAGCTCCCAGAGCGACACTTGACAGGAGGGTGCCTGCTTTCCGCTCTGACTCCCGCTGTCTTCAGAGCCTGACAGGCAGCTGCAAGCTGCTACCAAGAGTCAAAGACAGTGGCAGACGCCAGACCGGCAGGGACATGTTTGCCGGCTGGTCTAGTGCTGAGCCTCCAGGACTGCCAGGCAACCAAGAGACCAGGGTTGTTGGCCTGCCTCCGGCCAGCTGGGCAGTCAGCCCAAACCAGGGTACGTCCCATGCACTCCATGGACTCCATGACTCCAGAGTCAACCCGCTGCCCACACCAGGAACTGTGGTCGTGGCAGGATCCAATAGGAGATGTGATTTTGCAGGACAAGAGCGGGGAGACTTAAACTTTGGTTAAACTTGGGGTGGGGGGAGGTGGGCAGTTGTGCTTTGATTCCCAAGCCTCCAGATGAGCCATTCTCTCCCGCTGAGCTTGAGATCTGCACTTGGGGAAGAGAGGGCGTTTAAAAATAGCACGGAGGGCTTGAATACCTCTGCTCCCCGCCTGCTGCAAGTCAGATCCAATTACTCTGCTGACAAGAGGCTTTTAGCCCAGGGAGCTTGGCATCTTTGATGCCACTCCAGGGGGCTGGATGCCACGGTCCCCCAGCCCCTCCTCCTCCCAGTGGGCAACCAGAAGTCTGGGAGAAAGGGACCAAGGGATGTGGAGATCACGGACACACACAGCTCAGCCCCCACCATAATTCAGGCACCTCAAGCTACCCCGCCGAATCTGGTTTCCCTGCACAACATCCCTTTTGTTTCTTTAATTGAAGCATATATCACATGCAATATTGTGATTAGTTTCAAGGGTACAATATTTGCAAGATGAAATGATCACTACGTTAAGGGTAGTTACCATCTGTCACCATACAAAGTTGGGAAGATACTGCTACCCATATTCCCTAAACTATGCTGTGCATCCAGGGGACGGACTGACTTTTCCCTGGAAGTTTGTACCTCTTACTCCCCTTCACCTGTTTCGCTTATGCCCCCCCAACCCCCGTCCCCTCTGCAAACACAGCTGTTCTCTGTTTCTCTAAGTCTGTTTCTTTTTGTTTGGTTTGGTCTGTTTACTTGTTTGGCTTTTCAGATTCCACCTATAAGTGAAATAATACGGTATGACTTGTCTGGCTCTGCCTTACGTCACTTCATGTAATACTCCCAAGGTCCATCCATGTTGCCCCAAACGGGCAGGAGTTCATTTCTGAAAACACCCCTTCTTGTTCACGTTGGGTGAACAGCCCAAACACCTACCCATGCCTGGGATTCCATCAGTATAACCTCAGCCCTTTGGAATGTGAAGACTTTTTCAAGAGTCCCCCAGGAGGATCCAAGTGAGCCTCCCTGGGATGGGTGGGTCATTGCAGTCAAAGACACATAGAGAATGTCAACTCCATGAGGCAGGACTTCCGCTGTCTGCCTGGCTGCTGGCACACAGTAGGCACTTCGCAAACATGCGTTGAGATGAATGGATCAGTAGTAAAGGGCTTTTGGCAAGAGAATGCAAATGGCTCTGGGCAATTCCCTCTCAAAGGCCCGGATGAGAAATGATTTACTGATCCAGAAGCACACGGCCTCTTATGATAGCCAGATGGCATTATGTCGCCACCCAAGGCCAAGTGTAGAGGCCCCTAGGAAATATTGTCTCTTTCCCTCCTCCAGTCAATGCCACTGTCATTCTCATCTTGCTGCAAACTGGCCCAACCCGAAGCAGCTTGCCAGTGACCCTGGCAGCCAGCAGACGCTCGACCCGAAGCTCTCGCGGGTGAACCTCACCCCACCTGCTCCGTGGAGCTGTCCTCTCCTATCTACTCTGTTTCTCTCCCTTGAAATCACCGGATGCTCAGGGAATGCAAACCAAGAGAGCTGTCACTGGGAGGGAGGAGGGATCTGTAGGACGCAATTTGCCTGTCTTGTCTAAGACACTTGTCACTTTGCATCCTGTCCTTTGTCACAAGAGGCCTTGTCTAAGCAACTCTTTCTGTGGGTGGAGGCAGGGTCTTGGTCATCTGCCACTCATGCACAGCCAGCACCTGGTACACACCGGAGCCGCGGAGATGTTTGATTAAAGAGTAAGTGTGAGTGTGTGTATGTGTATGAGAGAGAGAGAGAGAGAAGGGCCCGGTAAACATTACACAGGCACGTGTGCAGGACACAGGAATGACTTGTGGACCACTCGCATCAGCCTGGACAATCGAGGAAATGATGCATAAAAGTGAGCTCACCATGCGCAGTGCCAACAACAAGAGTGGGAGGGACAAGAGCCCCTCCCTCCCAGTTGTTTACACTTCCTTTGTGACAGATTTCCACTTGTCTGCCGGAGAGGCCCTCCCCGTCAGCCCTGGGATGGTTTTTGCTGATAGCATGGAGTGCTTCCGGGCATCGGGCATCGCTCCAGGTCACAACCAAGATCTCAGCCCCACCAGCTCCTTCCTGCCATGAAATTACCATTAAGTTTGGGGAGCCCTGGTAAGCCAAGAACTGTGATCCCTCCCTGAAGATCTGGGCGGTTCGTTGGCTCTTCAGTCCCACAGCCGGTGGGCTCTGACCTGCCCCAGGACACACGTAGCCTGCTGGTCTCCTCCTCCTCCACCCCGGCCGTGGGAAGCAAGGTGTGTGTTCACAGAAGTGGGAATGATGACCGGCATATCACTGTGACACACTGAACTGAACACCTGGGACTCTCTCATTCCCTCTCTCTCTCTCCTCTCTTTTCTTTCTGAAATGGGGGTGGGAGGCAGAAAGCAAGTGCAAGGAAAGGAGCTGGACAAGAAGCCAAGCCCAGCTAAGCATTCGCAGCCTGAAGAATCGCGAGCAGCAGCGAGCAGGACCCCGGCATCACGGAGTCTCAGAGGAGGCAAGTACCCTGAGAGATGGTCAGGAAATCCCACCCAGCAGCCCGGCCGCGTGAGGAAGATAGCAGGGACCCCAGCTTGGCAGCGGGATTACAACTGGAGCAGCCCCTGCAGAGAGGGGTCTGGGGATGGCCATGAAAGTCACAAATGCACAACCCCTGTCCCTGGCAGCGCCCCCTGGCGTCCCACGGCTAAGTGTGGACAAGTCCATAGAGAGATGTACAAAATGTGCTCAGCAGCTTGTCAGCTCTCAAGACCGGGAACAACTGAGTGTCCGTGGAGAACGTGTACTCAGCGAATATTGTGCAGTCATGAGAAAGGATGAACATGATCTCCAGAATGCCTGGGGAGAAGGAAGCAGGGAGTCTGAAAGGTCCCTGAATGCTTTGTCAATGGGAGGCTAAGACCAAGAGAGAAGAATGAGAGGCAGAGATTCAAAGGCACCAGTCAAAGGCACCTGACCCCCACTGCGGGGTCCTCTCCGGGGCACCGCAACGTCCACCCTGGGCAGATGTGGCCCACAGCCCACGGCCCCTCCCGCGCCCACCCCAGGACTTGACAACCCAGAGCCAGACAATTCTTTCCCTATCAAATCCACACCCCAGAGCATTGTGGCTTTTAGTGTGTTTCCTCCTGCACTGCCCTTGCACACTGAGGAAGCGTGTGTCACCACCCGCATTTGCACACGTCTGTGCCTCAAACATCAAAGCACCCTTCCATCCCCTCCCTTCACTCCTCAGAAGATCACACCAGCTAAACAGAACTTGCATGTTCTAGATCACGGTGGCTGCTGCCCTGGACACCGTCCTGTCATGGGCCAGGTATCTCATAGCACGGTGTCTCTTTTGTCCCCCCCCCCCCCCCGTAAGTGGAAAATAAACTGGCAGACTATCCTTTCTTTGGGGGCAGTAAGGATAGCAACATTCTTTTTCTCAGCCTCGAAGGCGTGCGGGGGTTATGATGGCGGTGCCCGGCCTCGTTAGGTGCTTCGTGCGTATTGACTCACACAATGCTCCCGTCTCCCTGTCGTGGCTGCTGTTATGACTCCCTCTTAACCAATGAGAAAACCAAGGCACAGGGACGCCTGGGTGGCTCAGATGGTTAAGCGGCTGCCTTCGGCTCAGGTCATGATCCCAGCGTCCTGGGATTGAGTCCCACATCGGGCTCCTTGCTCGGCAGGGAGCCTGCTTCTCCCTCTGCCTCTGCCTGCCTCTCTGTCTGCCTGTGCTCTCTCTCTCTCTCTAACTAATAAATAAATAAAATCTTTGAAAAAAAAAAAAAAAACCAAGGCACAGTGAGGGCAAGTACTAGCCCGAGGACAAACACGAAGGGGGAAATGGCCCTGCGGGCAGGTAGGCAGTGACTAGGGAACTGAGCCTGTAGACAGAACCCACAACTTGCAAAAAGGCCAGTGCAGTGACTCATAAAACAGATAAACGGCTCCAGTGCTAAAGCTAAGCTCCAATGCTTTGACACCAGCTCCTGCACACCCATATGTTCCAAGATAAGACCACAGACAGGCTGATTTGATAGCAATTCCGAACAGACTCGTGTGTTCTTAAGATGTGACTTCTGACTGTTCCCGCAACCCGCTCGTTTACAAACTCCGAT
>ML103556.1:10834-25937 GCA_003697995.1 Taxidea taxus jeffersonii
CAGCCCCCGAACTCCACAAGCGCCCCTTCTTTAAGGCCCACTTTGGAGGCGCCCCGCAGTTTCCCAGGATGCCTGCCCGGCCTTCCCACAGCGGGCTGGTACCCCTAACTGGGTTTGGCTACAGGTGTGTTCCTGGCGGTCTTGGCTGCTGGGCTGTCCTGGGAAAGTCCTGGAATTTGAATCCAGGAAGTCTGGCTCTGTGTGTTGGGTGTTTCACCTCTCTAGACGTGCTGCCGCCTCCAAGCTGTCATTATAGATGCTGGGAAGCAAGCCGCAGCCAGTCAGAGCAGCCTGAGACCAGCTCTGGCTGGGCAGGTGGACGGTAGGGCCAAGAGACGGCCAGGCAAATGCTAGCCCTTGCCAGATTTCCCCCTCCCAGGTCCTCAGTGGCCTGTTCAGCGCTCCCTGAGGCGGACCTGAGATTCCTCCTGCTCACCTTCCACTGAACCGGCGACCTCTGTCACAATGCCTGGTTCATCTACCTCCATGGATCCCACCTCCTTCCAAGACAGATGTCACCCCTCACATCAGACTCCAGCCCCCTCCCCCTCAGCTGCAGCAAGCTACTTCTAGGCCGCCATACATACTGGAGTTTCCTGCCTCCCACCGTCTCCCCAGGAGGTTTCCCCAAACCCAAATACAGCCCTCTTCCCCAGAGTCCCTTTTCAAAGACTTAAATGTTCAGTCACCATCCCACCTCCCCCAGGAAGTCTTCTCTGACACCCTCGCCAGATCTTTCCCTCCCTGGATTGCTGAAGGCGCCATCTATCTCTGTGTCTCTCAGTCGGCAAGGTCCCCCCAAGCAGCCTTGTGACATTTGTGATGATGCAATCCCCGTGATGTCACCCAACTTTTTACCGGGGTGGATCTTGTCACCCTACCTAGAGCGCATGAGCCTAGGAGTTCCCTGACATGCCTCAAGGCGTCAAGCCCAGTGCCAGCTCCCAGCCAGTGCTTCCCTGCCCTTAATTTTAAAAATCCAGCTATGAATAGCAGCTGTGATTCATTTATTTCTCCCATGCAAGCCACTGCTGGAGCCACAGATCTGGAAACAGCCTCTGCATTACAGGGGATTAACCTTCAACTTCGAAACAAAAATGATAGACAAAAACGATAGACAAAAAACAAACTAAACAAGACCTCGTTGGCCTAAGGAGAAAATCTAGAAGGAAGGACACCAACAGGTTACCATGGTCTTGTTGGGTGATGGGATTAGGAATATTTTCCGAAGTTCTTGTTACATGATTTTATAATGGGGGAAGAAAGAAAGCCACAGACTAATAATAAAGGTAATATGTACCAAAGAAAGAAAGCACATGTGAGCAAGCAAGACAGAGCTGTCACCCAGGGCAGCCAGCAGTGGTGACACTCGGGGGGAGGGGATGAATCAGAAGGGTCAGGAGACTGGCTTGGAGGGGATACCTGCTACTTCGCCAGGCCTGGGGGGCCTGAAGAGGATGCCCAGGTCAGAGCTGGTCTCCCACCCTGTGGGGTAAAGGCCACGTGCTCCCTGGAAAAGGAGGCAGTAGCCCTAGTTCACTGATCCCAGTACTTCAAATAGATCTCAAACACAGGGGAATTCAAGGCAGATCAAAGGAAGCCCGACTGTATGCGGTAGGATGCAATTTATAGTCCTCCTCTCCCCCAAGAGCTGGTAGAGGCAGGGGCAAGAGTCAAGTTTGAGAAGGTTTTAGATAACTCTTAAATAAGGGCTCCATAAATAGTGATTTTTAAAGGGAAACTAGGCTGTTCGGGGACAGAAGGAGGATGATACCAGGAAAGACAAGCATGCTTTGCCTGCCCTGTCCCTGGGTCAGCACCAGAATTCGGGGCAAGATGGGCGAGGGCCTGGAGCTGCCCGACACCTGCCCTCACTGCCCACTCGCCGGTGCCAGCCACGCCCTGCCCCAGCGACAGCAGCTCTGGGGACAGGGCCAGAAGGGGCCACACAGCCCAGCATCCGGACTCAGCGTGGGTAGGCTCTGTGCCCAAACTTCAAGACAGGCCTACCTCTGCCCTCTCTGTGGATCTGACGTGTCACCCGGGCACAGAGAGCTCTCCTTGCCCCCGATGCTGGCATTCTAGTCCCCGACCTGCCACTACCTGGCAGGGTGACCCTGGGCGGGCCAGGCTTTTATCTGTACAACCAGCTAGAATGAGAGGCTCTCTATGAATTCCTAGAGTTCCGACACCTTGTTCCCCTTCAGGGACACTCCAGTCTCCTGTTTCCTGGGGGCCTTGAATCAGGGACAGAAGGGCTGCCCATCCTCTAGAGGTTGGGCTGCGGCTGGCCTGCCCCAGCCAGCGCCCCCCAGCTCACAGTGACGGGGAGCGGGAGCTCCCCCAGGTACAGGCCACCTTAGAGCGGAGCTGTTCCTCTGTCCAGGGCATGCGGTCCCCAGAGGGCGGCCCCTCCCTGAGGAGGCTGGGAAGGGCAGGGCCCGCAGCAGGTGCCGTTTCTGAGTGGGAAGGAGATGAGAAAGGCTGCACGTGTGTGTGAGGCTGCATGTCTAATGAGCGAGTGTGCGAATGTGTGCCAGTGTGGAAGTGGGCGTGAGCACGTGGGGATGAGGGGAGCATGTGAACGGGTTGCATGAGTATGTGAAGGGAGGAGGGTGCACACCACGTGTGCCACTGGGTACTAGTGTGCAGATGTGTGCATGAGGGGAGTGTGGGCGTGGATGAGTGTGTGAAGGTACAGACATGTGTACGTCAGTGTGCAAATGTGTACAGGTGTGTCAGTGTGTATGGAGGGAGTGTGGACGTGTAATGGGACTGTGGATATGGATGTGGATGAACGTGTAAGGGATACACAATGTGTATGTAAATGTGTTCTAACACACGAGTGTGTTCAGTGGGAGTGTGTTGGGTGAGTGTGTAAATATGGGCACGTGGAGGTGTGTGATATGTATAAGTGTGTGTGTGGTTAAGTGTGAGGGTGTGCACATGTGTGGGGTGAGTGTGTGAGTATGTACACATGAGTGTGGACAAGTGAGGGGACTGTGTGATGTGTGTGGATGAGTGTGTGAGGGCACAGACGTGCTCAAATCCCAGTGGAATCTCACTGGGTGGGAGAAAGGGAATGTTGGTTCCTCAGGGAGGTTTGTTTTGGGGGAAGGTCTAGAAAACCACTACCCTCCCGGAAGTAACCCCAAATCTCTGAGGCCAGCCCCAGACCCTAAGACGACAGCCAGGGTGCCCCATGGAATTCTGACACCACCCATCCCAATCAAGGTTATTTCCCCTCCCCCCACTCCCCCATCTGTCTTATCCCTTGGGGGTCACAGATCCCATCTGGACCCATGGCCAGGGCACGGGCCCGCAAACCTTTCCTAGGTCATCTTCTCTCCCTCTCTCTTCTCTCTCCCTACACCCTTTCTGTCCAATCCTCCACCCACTTGTATCATTTCTGCCACCTCCCCCCACCGCCCCAGCCCCCTCTTCAGGTGTGTCTATGGCCCTCATTGTCCCTTTCCTGGGCCATTGCTGGACCCCTCGATGGCCCCACCTCCTGTAGAGGGCGCCCCACCCTGCACACCCCAGCCCATGGCCTGCAGGACTCCACAGCACCTGGCTGCTGCAGGCCCCCCATCCCAACCACAGGCACCTCCCTCAGGCACCGCTATTCCTGGGGAGCCCTCAGAGCTGAAGAAACCTGGCTTCTCAGCCGGCCCCATAGCTAGAAATTCTCTGCTGGGACATTCAACAAGTCACTCAACTGCCATGTGTCCCAAAGAGCACCAGCCCAGTCCACCATACTGTGCACAACAGATGTGTGCGAAGCAGTCCGCTCACTTTATGAAGCAGATCCTTTGTAAAAATAATAATAATAATAATAAATCATATGATGAACTTCATCTCTCTAAAAACTGAGTTTTGCCATATGATACTTGCTCCAAGTTCAGCGCTGCTCAGTCATACAGTGCGGAGAACCCAGATTTGAAGCTGAACAGAGCTGGATGTTCTGCAAATATTCTGCAGATTTGAAGCTGAACAGAGCTGAATTCTGCAAATATTCTGCAGTCACACTGGCTGCCTGACTTCACTTCTCTGAGCTTCTCAGCCTCACTTTTCCAGCTCAAAAATGGGACTAATAGTCCCTGCTGCCTCGAGTTCGAGAAGGAAGGGAGTGCTATCATGAACTCTGAATGCATTACGTATCTGATGCAAAAGAAGGGCTTACCATCTATTAATTTCTTTCTGTCACCCTTTCTCCTGTCCTTGACCTACATCCATCAAATTACTTAGAATTCATTAGAATCAGAAGTTAAGAAGAGTAAGGCAGACAGCTGTTTGGCACATTCACTGGACACACGTCTTCAGCTCTGCTAAATTATAGCGTGGCACAGGGGAAGGGCTCCCAGATGAGGCCAGAGCTACTGAGCAATCTGGGGGACTCAAGAATGGGAGGGGGCAGTGGGTTTCAATTTTCCTGCAAGGAAAGGAGACGAAATTGAGAAACTTTAAATTGGAATATAGAACACCTTGACAAATTTTTAATGGATTTCAAAATGTTTTAAGAAGGGAAGGGGGAGCAAGAGGAGTCCGATAATGAGTAGGGGCTCGTCGAGTTCCCCAAAGAATGGGCCTTGATGACAGGGTTACCTCAGTTGGGAGATGAAGAACGCCAGAGCAGAATGGATCTGATCTCCACCAGGCATCTGGCATACCGCACTAGGAAACATTCTATAAATACTCCCTGAAATGAATGAATCAGAAAATTGAAGAAGAGTGTTATGAAATGTTTGTAGATTAAATGAGAAATGTAGTCTGGGTAATAGATACTCGGCTTAGGTAAGCTGGCCCAGGGAGTATTGGTTAATGTCAACCCACAGGAAGTGGGGGAAGGGAGGGATCTCTGCAGGGGCACACTGAAGGCGTTGGCCGGGTCCACCTGTTCGTCCATTACTTGACTTCGGATCAACCAGTCAGCCATATCGGGTTTGACTCTCCTCTGATCTGGGAGGGAGGGACTTGTTGCTTAGTTGACACACTCTAGCTTCCACCACATGCCAAATGGCAATGGGCTAAAGGCATGGCCAAACCAACAAGATGATGTAACACTGGCACAGACGAAGGAACCAAGACAGTTCAAGACGCCTAAGAGCTGGAGGGGTGGCCCATCCGATGGCACCCAAGTGAACGGGAGGTCAGCAGAGGCCATGCAACATGACTTGAGAAAGGCTAACCGTCTTAACATAGTTAATTAAACGCATGACGAGGAGACCAGAGGAGGAGCTGTCCAGCACTCTGAAACACGAGGAAGTTTCAGGACACACAGGAGTGCTAAGATTTGTCTTCAAACACCAGAAGAGCCATTACTTGGCAGAGGGAACATGTGAATTCTATATGACACAACAGGGTAGAGCTTACAGTCGCCAATTAGCAAATAAAAATGCTGGATGCCCAGTTAAGTTAGAATTTCAGATAAGCAGGGGCACCTGGGTGGTTCAGTCGGTTGGGTGTCTGCCTTTGGCTCAGGTTATGATAATAGGGTCCTGGGGCCAAGCCCTGTGTCAGGCTCCAGCCCCGTGTCAGGTTCCCTGCTTAGTGGACAGCCTGCTTCTGTCCCTTCCCCTGTCTGTACTCTCTCTCAACTAAATAAACAAAATCTTAAAATAAAAAAAAGAATTTGAGATAGGCAACAAATGATTTTTAGTATAAATATGTCACATGCAGTATTTGGGACACATTTATACCCCCCTCAAAAAACCCTATTCATTGTTTATCTGTGATTCTAATTTAACTGAGCATCCTATATTTTAACTAGCCACCTAGTGAAACTGGGATTGGAGAGTTGAATTAGAGATAGTATAAGGTTGGAAAAGCCCGTGGCATGTAGGATGTTCTCAGTAAGTAGCTGATCTAATAAATGAATCAATCCAGAAGAGCCAGCCAGCGGGGAACAGGCATATACATGTGTCCAAACTCATTAGACTTTACACTTTAAGTGTGTGCATTTTGTGGAGCGTCCCCTGTTCTCAATAAGCCTTTCTGTGACAGGGGAGGAAAGAATGCATTGCCTCCTGAACAACGTGCAAGACCTCCCACAGGGCAAGCCAAGTCCAAGGCCTCCTGCTGGCTATTAAGGAGGGATTTTGTGAGTCAGATCTGTACCTTCCAGTTCTTCTCTACATAAATAAGTGTCACTGAGACTCCCCTCCACCCCCCCCATAGAGCAGATGAAAGCTGAAAGCTGGTGGCCCCTCCCTCAGGGCAAAAGCCCCACTCTGGCTGGGGATGTGTGTTGTCAGCTGGGCTCCGGGACCAGGTTGGGTCTTCTTGCACTATTTGAGGAATAGAGGAGGAAACACTTCCAAGGCCTCCTCTACTCAAAGTCCCGTGACACCTGGAAGATACCCAGCAGGGCCTTGAGCCGCCAGGGCTACTGTGATGGTCGCAGGCACTTAGAGGGTAGTCCTGGAGGTGGTGGGCATCTCTCATAGATGGTTTAGTGGGAAGATGGCAGGATAGAGAGGGCGCCCTTCATGCCTTCCTTTGCTTCATCCTCTGACCTGGGTGTGGTCCAGGAGGAACAAGGCCCTGAGTCGCTCGGTGACCATGGGCAAGTCACTTTGCCTGTCCAAAAGAGGACAAGGGTTTTGCTGAGTTCCTTTTGTGCCTTCTTGCTCTTGGATCTATTATAGAATTTAAATACATGGAGGCTTCACTCTTAATGGAATGACACAGAGAGGTCAGAAAAACTTTACAATAAGGAAAAAGTGTCCTTGAGGGACAGAGTTGGTTGGAGGTGGGGTATGATGCTGCATGCCGCCCTCTAAATTTGGCTAGAATTTGGTCTGCTGACCTGCTGAGCTCAGGGCGGCCCGTCCTGGGCCCTGCCTGGGCTGGTGTGGCAGGTGAAGCGGCTTCCCAGGTAATGGACCCAACTGTCCCAGGACCACCCCCTCACACAGCCTGGAGGAGCAAGCTTTGCCCTTCCCTCCCAGCAGGTCCAAGCAGGGCCCTGGGGCCCCGGGTTTAGGCTGCCTGTGCCCTCCTCTCTCATGTACATGGCGTTGGGGTGCTCAGCCTGCACAGTAAGTCTCTCAATCCTTATGAGAGGGTCAGGCCTCCCAGCATTTCCATACGAGGTTTAGCTCTGATGTTGGCAATCCCTGCTTGTAACATCTCCAGCCTCCCTGGAGCCCATCCCCATCCCTTCCACCTGCCTGTCTAGAATCTGCGTTCCCCAGAAGGCCCAGAAGAGCTGGGTTGTACGTGCCTCCCTGAGCCCTAACCCTGAGCCCGTACAGGCACAATTCGGCCTAACAGAAGACCAAGGAGGGAGAAATGCAAACAGAGAAACAGGATTTGGCCCTCAGGAGCACGGTGCCAGGGCTGCCGAAAAGCTGGCACATTTCAGGCTGTGTTCAGAGCGAGGAAGACGACAGACCACCCCCGGCAGACTGTCTGACTCGGCCCACCACACTAAGAGGCACATTGACGCATTGGGGAATGTTCTGAACAGCTGGGGACTTGTGAGAACAGGGGGGCGTTGACTGCCTAGAAATGACATTATATAGGCGATGTTTTCCCCCATTTCCGCAGGTCACACAATCTTACAAACTGCCCATCAACAGACAGAGGCTCCCCGTTTGATCTGAGTCTGTCAGAGAGGGGATGGGGCCCTGAGAGCAGTCTTCTAACAGGCCAGGAGAAAGCCATCAGAGCCCTTAATAAACATTTATTCACTGGGAGCCTGCTGGGTGCCCAGTCCCTCTCTTGGGGAACACGGAGAAGTGAGGAGTCAGGTCCCTGCCCTCGATGCAGAAACTGGCCAAGTACAAAGACAGCCCCCATGTGGTCTGGACAAAAGGTTCAGGGAAGAGGAGGTGACATGTGGGGTGGTAAACAAGGGTCAGAAAGGCCCAGCCCATTCCTCGAAGTCAGAGTTGGAGCTAGAGAGGAAAACCAGGACATCCAAGCCCTGGGAAATGAAACAAGGGGAGGGCTAAGAGGTGGGCTGAGGGTCCCGGTGTGAGCTTGGGGTGCCCTCTCTGAGAGTCAGAATGCCCAACACCGAGGGCCTGAAGATCAGAAAACAGCCAGGGTCTGGTCCCATAGCTGAGCCACTAACCCTGAGGCTCCGTTTCTCCATCTGTAAAGAGAGTTGCTTGCCCCAACTACCTTTCAGGACGGTGTACACAAAAGTGCTTTGGAAAAGCCAACCACAATGTCAAATGTGAGGGCTCAGTACCAGGGAATTGGAGAGGAAACCAGAGACACCGTCCCAGATGGGACAGAAGAACAAGGACAGATCCTGGACCAGAAAGGAGGAAGGCACTCAGACCCTGGATGGGAGCCTACTGAAACTGAAACAGTCTAGGCATGCGCCCTAGTCCGCGGACTCATCACGTGTGAGTCGTCTCCTGTCTCTGCATCTCCGTCTCCTCACCTGTGAAGAAGGTGGTAAATCCTTCGGTTTTATAACAGTCCATGATGCCCAGAGCGCTCCAGGGGTCCTCCTAGTGGTGGGAAGGGGAGGGGCAGCCCGTACTTGCCACCAAGACTGGACGCTGGTGGCACTGGACCCTGTCATTGCCAGCTGACCCTTCCTTCCTTTCATCGCCTCCCCTTCTCTGCCTGTCAAAGCCTGTCCATCCTGTATCCCAAGCCCCCAGAACTCTGTTCTCTGCACCCACAGCACATTAGCTAACCAGATACAGCGGGCTCTTCCCGGGGAGTCACAGGCCTGTGCCCAGTTCAAGTGCACACAGTCCCAGGAGGCCACACTGCCTGACCCAGGCTAGCGAGAGTATTTGATGGAAAGGGGCATCCCAGTTCTACCCTCCACCCCTGCTTCTCCCCGTGGGCTTCACTGTCCCCATCTGGGAAATGGGCACAGCTGTCCCTGCTCAGCCCACATCAAGGCAGAGGGAGTTCTGAGGAAAACCCTGGAGTTAAAGGTATTTTGCAATCATGATACACGGAAGGACTTTGCAGGGGCTCCTGGGGATTTGTTCAGATCCAGATTCCCATGCCACTAGGCAGGTCTGCTGCACTGCCATGTCAGACAGCCGCCCGCCAAGCACTCCCAGCACAGTCTTGAGCTCGCCGCCTTTTCCGAGCCATGCCCTCCCCGAGGTCTATGCGGTGACTATGTATCGGTGACTTGTCTTATGCGAGATGGGGATCCAACGGAGGAGGAGGGAAAATGCACAGGAAACAGCCGTCCCACCCAAGAATACCAGGTGGAGGAAGGCAGGGCCACTGCCTTGGGGGTATGTGGCCTTTCCTGGAATGGGGACCAGACCCCTTGATGGCAGCCATCAGGCTCCACAGAGCCCCAGGGCTGGACCGCATGCTCTCAGTTCTACCACAGGCATCCGCGCTTGGCTCCTGGTCAGTCCAGACCCGCCAACCCCACTGTGTCACCGTGGCTCACACTCTTCTCTTCTCCAAGCTTCCCTCAACTCCCCACTCTGTCCCTCCAGCCCTGAAGTCCCAGCAGCACCATGTGATGTTTCACGGGACACTGTCCAACCCTGCTGGTTAATGGTCTCACCTGTGCCAGATTCTTGTCCTCCACTCAGACCGTGGAGGCAAGGGGCTACATTTCCTCTCCTGGACCATCCACAGCTTCTGACAAAAGCACAGGCCACCAGATGCACACTCAACCTATAATATCTGGTCTCCTATTATTAGCTCTTCTACCTGTCTCCTTCCTCCCGCCCTGCCATCTCCCCATGACCACACGGACACACACACACACACTGCCATCTTCCCATGGCCACACACACGTTCCACACATCCAGACCTAGTGCCTGACACGGTGCCCCCCACTCTCAGTCAGCACTAAGAAACCCTGCACACCAGCCTGATTATTTACTGATCCGGAAGGAATCCCACTTTACTCCCACCCCATTCCTGACTCTGGGAAAGGCTGAAGGTGGAAATGAGAGAGAGGAATGATACCTTATTAAGGCCCCTTCCTTCCTTTTCACGCTGGAGAGCAGGAAGAGGGGATGCCTGGGGCACGGGTCCGCTTCGCCAACACAAAGCCTGGACTCCAGGCCTGGCCGGGGCAAGCTAACCTCGATGACTCCTGGCAGAAGGCAGCTTCCTGTTTCTAAGAATCTGGGGCTTTGAAAGCCTCTCCCATCCCGGCTGCCCTTACACAGACAGCATTGTGGTGAATCTCAAGCACGGTCTCAGATTTCCTTTCCAAAGCTCTCAGGCTTTCAAAGGAAAAGGGAAGCCAGCAGGCTGCCGAGGCACCGGCTGGATTTGGCTAAAGTGAACCACTTGGAAAATCAGCAGAAAATCCACCCAACCCACATGGTGCCAAGAACCTGGGAAGAGTTTCCAGAGACCCGGGCCTCTTCACGCCCTTCCTCGGAGGGCCCAGGCTGCCGCAATGTGGGTGTGGTCTGCAAGGCCAGCGCTTCCAAGGCTGTCCAGATGCCATCTCAATCACATCCCCCACCAGTCGTGCCCAACGTTTGGTTCGTGGTCCCGAGAGCCAGGCAGAGGACTGGACAGCCTTCTGAGTCTCCTGGAGCAAGTAGGGCTCAGCTCAATGGACAGTAGGTACTTAACAAAGACCACTGAAATCAGCTTACATTGAACTAAGTTCAGGTGAACCCACTGAATTAATTGCAAACTTTACAACTGAGAACCTACTGCGTGTCAGGCGTGTGCTAGATTCTTTGAACTCAGGGGTGACCAAAGGCCATATGCTCAAGGAGCTCACCTGGGAGGTGACGGGAGACCTGCTCTGCATCCAGGCAGCTGGGATTAAACTGCAGAAGCCGGAACCTGCTGACATTTCCCTTCCCTCTCTCACTAACAGGGCCTGAGCCCCCAGTGGCCTTCCAGAAGGCCAGATGAAGTGCCTGAGAGCAGGAATACAGAAATGGCCTCGGATGCCCCCTCCCTGTCTCCACTCACTCGCACTGTGACTCGGCAGCCCCTCCCATCAGAGGCAGAGTCTATTTCTGCGCCGGAGAATCTGGGCTGGCTCCGTGACTTGTTTTGGCCAATAGAGTAAGGCAGACGCCTGTTCCAGTTGTGAGCCTCGGCCTCAGAGGGCCTTGCCCATTTCCTCTCTCCATTTCTCTCTCTCAGATTCCTGCTTCCTGCTTCACCACTCAAGCAAGCCAAAGCGAAGCTGCTGGCCAACAAGGCCATGTAGGACAAAGTTGGGACAGCCCCAGGGTCTGGGCAGAAGCACAGATGCTCAAGAGAGCCCAGCCCAGAGCAGCAGACCACATGCACATGACTGCGCCCACTGAGCCTCCATGAGACCAGGGGCACTCCTGGGGTTTCCTGGGGAATCATGAGCCCCAGTAAATGATACGGTGCTCAGCCACTGGGTGTTGGGGGCTCAGAATGCAGCGTGACTGTGGCTCTAGATACGGACATGGGATCCAAAGCAGCTTTACCACTCAGCTAGTTCTTCCCATCCCTGCCTGGCCCTGGAAGAGAATTTATATTTGGGACCCTTGTGTTGAACCTATTAGCTCGCTTTTCCCAAACCCAAGCTGGGGCTTTTTCCCAGGTGAGCACCAGCAGACACCCCTGCAGCCAGAATCATGGTTAGAATCATGGTTAAAACCATCGACTTTGGTGGCAGACAGCAGGCTCAGGTTGGGGGTCCTGGCTCTGCCATTGCCTAAGTACGGAGATGTTGCCTAAGTCTCTCAGCCTCGGCGAATTTATCTGGAAAGTGGAGGTGATAGTCCAGGCTGGTCCTTCAAGGGGCTTCTAGGAGTATGTGTGACAACATGTAAAACCACAGTTCTCAAGTGGCAGTGATCTCGCCCCTTGGGGGGCACTTGACAATATGTGGAGACATTGCCACAAAGTTGAGGGGGCAAGAGCTGCTGCTAGCATTGCAGGGGAGGAGCCAGGATGCTGCTGAACATCCTGCGAGACACAGGAGAGCCCCCACTATAAAGAATTCTGCCACCCAAATCATCAGTAGTGAAACTCCGAGGTCTCCAGCCCTAGTCCCTGGCACACGGCAAGGGGAGACAGTCACACAGCGCCCAGAGAGATGGGGCTCCAGGTCCCCTGCCTGCTTCCGGGGAGGTCCCCGGCAGAGCAGCTGTTGTGCCTTGGGTGTGACAAAAGCCCGCCCACCTTCTACCTTTGAGTCCATCCACTCCATGCATCTGTAAAATGGGACCTCAGCTAGTCTGGATGGATTTTAGGGTCCAGCTGGAGTCCCAACAACAGGAGGACATTTCAGAGTTTCTGGCAGTCCGTGGCCCAAAGGAAGCCATCTCCACAAGCTAAGAGAGGCTTTCATGGGATTTCTAGCACACTCAGAGCCAAAGTTCCACCTCACAGTTCATGTTAACCGAATGTTGCAGGTTCCCAGAGATACCCTGTACCCTCCGCTAGGGCATCTGTTTTTAAAGAACTAGGCCATTGTGAAATACACTGGAAGCTTCCTTTGTTAAGTAAGAAAGCCTTTGGCCCCTGCAGGAATAATCATGGGACCATTTATCAGGATCTGCAGAGGGCCTTGCTCAGCGTCGGGGATGTGAAGGGAAAGCTCTGTCTCCATGTTCCTGCTTGTTTGGATTTGGGGTGGGGTGTGGCGGGCTCTGTTAAACCCCAGACAGACGGAAGAAGGAAAACGCCACCAGGATAGTTAGTTATGGACATACTTCACTCGAGACGGCATTCTATTTGATCAGTCTGGGTCTCGGCAGAAGCCTCCTCCACTGTAGCCATGTGAAGAGATTAGATAGGAACCAAATGGGGGTGAGGAGACAGGGGCAGGAAAGCCTGGGGACTCAGGACCCACAGCAGCAGAAGTCTGAAAGAGCCATTTGGGTGTCGGCCACCAGACTGGGAAGGAGGGGAAGAGGCCTTCCCAGCAGGACCAAACAGAGTGTCAGGGCCACCCGGCAGCCTAGAGGAAGGGAGCTGCCTCCGTGTTGGGCAGCGAGCAGGTGCAGGGGCTGGGGCACATGCAGGATGCCCAGGCCAGGGCTCGAGCTTATGCCCCAGAAAGATGGCCTCCCGTGGTGAATCAGGGCATTCACTTGATCTCTTGAGGTTCATGTCCTCACCCTTTTTTGAGTCCGTCTGTCTGTAGGAGACCCCTCATCATCTCACCATCCCTAGTCATTTGCACCTAAGAGAGAAGTTTCTGGAGGGAGGAAATTAGTGAGAGTCTGGTTGGTAGCATGGTGTGCCCTCATCATGCCCTGGGGATGCTCACTCACGGGCAGCAGAAAGCTAAAGGGAAAGGTTGGGGCACCTAAGGCTACTGTCCCTGCTTCCCATAGTGCCAGGAGCCCGTGCCCCGCGGCCATCCACAACGCCCATGGCCAGCAGGCACCTTATCTTTTCTAAGCTTCACATCTACCCAGATTCGGAAGCTTAAGTAAGTCCACAGCTGTTACGTGGCAGACACAGGCTTTGAACACAGGTCTGTCAGACTCCAGAGCCCAAGGTGAGCTCTCTTGACTTCCAGGCTCCAAACTGTGAGTCCACTCTCTTTTCTACTTGCTGGGCCATCGCCCCGTGGACCTCTGCAGAGTAGCTGACGTCCTCGGAATTGCAAAATAGCTTCATTGCGTGGGAGGTTTAGAATCTGGAGGGCACACAAGGTACAAATCTTTGGAGTGGGGTGACAACAGTTCTGAGAATTTGCCCTCTGGTGAGTTCACCAGGATGTGGGTGGCTCCAGTCCTGTCTGGAGGGCAGAGGAGGGGGCCATGGCCCAGACAGGACGCAGGGCCATGGAGGAAGGAGGAGAGAACCTTCCAGCACTGAGAACGGTGTTTCTAAAACCCCAGGGAGGAGGGAGAACAGTGCACACTGGGAGCGGCCCCCTGGGAAGCTCTGGTTAGGCGGCCTGCCTCCTGCAGAGAGCTGTTGGGAAGGAGGAAAGGTCACCTGATCAGATGCAGCCTGACTGATGGCCCAGGGCCCCAGGCCACCCTCACACCTTCCCAGAACGGGCTGGGAAGACTCACACCACGACGATCTCCTCAAACTTGACTAGATGTTGTCAGGATGAAACCAGAGGGCATATCCTCTTGACAAATACTGGAATTCATAACACAATGCCCCTTTATGTTTCTGCTTTTAAATACAGAGCCACAAGTGAAGCAAACTTGACCCTTGAAAAATCTGAATGCGTGAAGCCCTTAGAGCAGGACATTAGCTTCCCCCGTTGGAAAGGGCCCAGCCTGCACCAAGGGGCTGTGCGGTGGGGCGTGAGCTTGGGGGCCCTGGGTCTCTGTGCCAATGACGCAGGGAGGCTGCCTTGGGGACTCCGGTTTCCCTCCAGGCTCTTACATGGCGGTTCTCGTGTTCCTGGGGCTGGACCCAGGAGGGAACAGGGCCAGGAGTCACTGCCCCTCAGCTCCACAGAGCCTCCCTGCCCCCTGCACTCAGGTGTGGGGGCTCTGGGTGGCTGTTTCTCCCACAGGCCCAGTCCCAAGCTGGGTACCGGGCAGGGGCCAGGGACAGCATCTCCATCAGCCCCGAGGCTGCTGCAGCCCCTGCCAGCCTTGACCTCATTCCAGGGCTCCTCCCCCATGTACTGACCCATCACTCCATGCACAGGCTCCCTCAGGTGGGCCCGCGGGACAGGGGAACTGCCACAGAGAGCTTCGCAGGTTCCAGGAGTGCCTCTCAAGACCTGGCAAACAGTACGATACTGAGCACTGTCCATTCCCAGCAAGTGTAGCCAACAAGTGACCGCAGGAGGACACCGAGGCCCGTAGCCGGGAGGAGCTTACAGGGTGGACACAGAGGGCTGTTACAGGCAGCAAGGAGCCCCCAGCTGAATCCAGTCAAATGCCCCACTAAGCAGTGAGGGAGGGGAGCCCAGGTAAGCCAAGCATCTCTGGGGAAGAGGCAGGCTAAAGATGAAGGCCACGCAAAGGGAGGGGCTGAGGGGGGAATGGCACGGGGGCAGGAATGAAAGGAGGGATGTGTGTACGTGTGGCTGTGGTGTTTGTGTGTTTGTGTGTGTGTTTGTGTGTGTGTTGCTTGTGTTCTATGTGTGCATGGTGCGCGTCATGTTGTGAGATGACGTTGTTGCGTGGGTCGTGGGACATGTGCGTGTTATGCGGTGGTGCTGGGGGTGGGGTATGTACGGTGTGTAAGCCATGTGCAGCGCGTGGGGGGG
>ML103556.1:26337-72287 GCA_003697995.1 Taxidea taxus jeffersonii
GGGGGGGCTGTGTGTGTTGGGTGTGTTGTGGGGTGTGGTCCGTGTAGTATAGTTTACGTGTTTGGATCGGGGTGGCTGTGAGTGTGGTGGGGGCCAGGCTTGGGAAGAGAAGTGAGCAGAGAACAGTGGAGATTGACACGTCCCAAAGCTCTTCACACAACACAGCCTGGAAAGCGCCCAAGTGACCACTGGTCAGTGTAGCACAAACGTATTTTAAATGTCAACAGACCAAGCAGGGCAGCTTAGGTTGAAGGGAAGGTGGGAGGACCTGGCTGTGCCGGCCACCCCCGCCCCCTCCAAGGTCTGCCTGGGAGGCTCCCAGGAGCCCCAGGTCTCCCCAGGGCACAGGCGGGGAAGCGCGGAGTGGGTTCGACCCACGTCACGAATGAGGACCCTGGGCTGGAGCCCTGGCAGGAACATCGGCATTGTCATTTCTGAGCACATGAACATGCGTGAGCCAGGAACCATGCCAGGCTCCCCGAGCCTCGGCTCTGATCCTCCTCACAGCCATGGAGCAGGAATGTCCTTCCCACCCGACAGAGAGAGGGTGTGAAGGACTTACATGTCGCTGGGAAGGCACTGAGTCTAGAACCCCAATCGCCCGTCTCAAGACTGAACACACTAATTCCTGTGGAATATGGCCCACGCGGAAGTGCTAGTGAGCAGGGAGCTGGAGATGGCAGAGCAAGAAGCCATGGCCCCCACTGAGGGAGCCACGGCCTGGCACCATTTTGCCCTTGGCCCTGTGATGTGGCAGCTCTCACCCGCCGCCTCCCTCCTGGCCAAAGCAGAGCCCGATTCAAACCCAGCCTGTCACACTTCCAGGCCATTATGAAATGAGAAGTGTTTCCATGGTGCACGTTGCTTTCAAGAATCCCAGTGACCGCTCTCCTAAATGGCAAGTCAGTAAGAATCCCCTTTAATAGAATAATCACCACCATCCACTGAGTGCTTCCTAAGTGACTCATACCCAGCAGCGGGCCTGGGCCTCCCCCCGCTATGAGGCATCAGAGCCCCATTCTACAGATGAGGCCAATCAAGTATACAGAGCAAGGGGTCCCGGCTCACCAGAGCTGCAACGGGAGCCTGAGCCCAGGCCACCCTGGATTCCGAGGCCCATGCTCCCATGTTCCCCTCATGTCCCCTTAGTCTGTACCGGAAGTGATGAGGGGTGGTGAGGATGGGTTCACTGTCCTGGAGTGAGAAAAATAGAAGAAACTGGCCTATTTCCATCGCTCAGAGAAGGCTTAGTGTTCCGTTTCACAGGAAGCTGCAAGTCCACAAGCTTGAAAATCGAGCTCCACTGAAAATAGAATCTATATGCCAGAGCTTTGTGAAACCAGCCACGCCGCCTGAGGACATGGAGGCAATGACCCATCTCCAACCATTGTCACTTGCTGTCAGACCAGTGATGGCTGATGGAGTTGGTTTCCTGAGAGACCCCCATCGTGGCTGAATCTCCCACAATGCCCCATTCCTAGGCCAACTCCACCTGGGGGGGACATGGGCAGGCAGGATGAGGGGATAGTCACAGGGTCTAGTGATGTTAGGGAAGACCGTGGGGCTTAATCCTAGCAGAGAAAGTCAGGGGAGAGCTAGACTGTCCCTCCCTCCGTCAGCTGTGGGCCTCTGACCGGGTGGCTCCTGTCCACCCCACGTCCCCTTCTGTGCCCACAGAATGAAGGCCTTGAGCCAGAGGGCACTGCCATGCCCTGCTTCCTACACATGGTATGCATCTGTCCCAGGGAAATGTATCTAGAGCATTCAGAATTTACAGCGATGTTTCATTTAACAGCCTTATTAAGAAAGATACACATACGTGAATTTTTCCCATGATGCAAACTTACCCACTTAATCTCCATCATTTAGTATGGAAATCTTTCCTAAAGGCTCCCTTAGTTTCCTAGCTTCTTATAGTGACTAGATATAATGTATCCTCCCCATTTCCTCGTGGTCCGAATTACCCAATGGTGAGTTACGATACAGGATGATTACCTACCCAATCGTCTCCATCATAAGGGCTTTTGTCCCTGAGCCTGTCCTTCCCCTTCCCAGATGGTTGTGTTCAATCTGTTGTGGACGGACCAAGACTCGTAAAACTCTTTGTAAACTAAGAGTCGATAAACTGAAAGAAATCCAAGAACGTATGCCCCAGAGTTAAGCACATGAGCGCCATGATAGCTGTTTCAGTGTTTTAGATCTTTTTTTTTCCTTTTTCCTTTCTCTACCTCTGTGTTCTTAGCTCTGTTTTTGACCACCCCTAAGTGGCATGTTAAATTTTCACTCACACCCACTTCTCCACACAAACATGTCTCTTGGTTCTCTAGGTTTACTCCTCACTCTGGGGAGATGGAATTTTCTTTAATTTATCCTAAAACCACCTTCAGGAAGAGCTGTGGACTAGAGTTTGGTGAGTCCATCTTCCCTAGCCGGACCCAGCCGCCCTTGACGAGGGCATCTTATTACTCAGCTACCGTCTCTCACCTCCTGATGGGAATTCTAAATAACCATTGAGCAAGCCTTTCTCAGCCTCCTGTGCTTCATGGCTCAAGTGGGGGAGTTCACCTAGACTAAGAATGGCAAAGAGGCAAGCATGGAACCCCTGTGCCAGCGTGAAGCTGGGAACATCCCGCCTGCAACGCTGTGTGATCTCTGAAGCTGCCTCCAGGCTTGGAGGAAGGCTACCGAGGCCCCTGAGGATGTCTGTCCCCACCCCGCACCCTGGGAATGGGGCTGGCAGCCTTCGTGCCCCATATTGGCTGTCCCCTTAACTAGGTAACCCCTAAAGTCACCTTCTGCTTCAAGAGTATGCTTTGGGAGGCCCCGAACTTGGGATTTCCAAAGTCCTCAATGGCAGACATGGGAAGCCTCTCCCCTTCAGCCTGCGCCTCTGCCATGGAAGCCGCTTGAGGCATGTATCTGTTCCCATTCGGCGGGCCCTTGCACCCCTCAGTCAACCTGCCCGCTCAGTTCCAGACTTCTTCCCGTTCTACGGTCCTCACTTCCCACCTTCCAGACCTGAGCTCAGGTGGAGCTGGAAGCCTAGGACTTCCCAGGTTTCTCACAGCCTCAAGGGGACTTCGGCACCCAGGTTTGGACAAGTTTCTCCCCTATGAGCACTGAATCCTGCAAGTTCTATGCCAATGCCCTGTTCCAGAGCTAAGCGCTGTTTTCATACTGGATTCATTCCCAAAGGCCTTCACTGTCTTGAGGAAAGCTGCTTTCCCAACTTCAGGGGAGCCCCCAGAGCACTGGACTCATGGCGTTGGGGTCGGAGGGAGCAACTTGGTTTACTGCAGGAGCTTATTTTAACCTCCCATGCCCACTATGGGACTCTCCAGAGGTGGGTTCTGGTTATCTGTCTTGTTTGCCTGTGCCTTCGCTGGACACTGAAATTGAGAACCGTAAGTCATCCAGAAACTTGTCTGCTGAGCTGGCCAGAACAGAGCCCTGTGCTAAAAAGGCACATCAGGACATCACAGCGCTGAGGCCCCAGAAATCACTGTTTCCTCTGAACCTGACCCACTCTCGCTCAGGGATACTGTAGGAAAGGAATTAGATGAGATGCTTTTGCAAAATGCCTGGTCAGCACCAACACCCAGCAGGGCCCACAAACATCAGTGTCCTCCCTCCCCTTGGCTAGCGTTTCCCTGTTCTGCTGCTTCCCAAATCCCGCTCACCGTGCCAAAGTTTCTAGAAATCAAAAGGACTTAAAATTTGGTCTGCTGTGGGCAGAAGGAGAAGAGGAAGTGGTAGGAAGGGAAAATAAATTCTTCCTCTGAGAGCTTCAGGCCCAGGCTTTCACTCTGCACCCTCGATCTTTCTATCTACAGAAAAGAGAATCTCCACTTAGCCTACAGCAGCTAGGAACAGGGAACAGCTTTATTTTTTCTTTACTGTTGTAACCCCACCTACATGCTTGGCTCTTAGTAATTACCTATTGGGTGGATGGAAGGATGGATGGAAGGTTGGATGAATGGATGGACGGATGGACGGATCTGGAGTCAAGTCATAACATACCATGGAAAGAGAACTGGATTCCAGTTCCAGTCCCAGTACTTACTGGCCTTAGGAGAAAATTGATATTAAGCCCTCTGAGCCACAACTTCCTCTCAAATAATGATAGCTAAATCTGTCCCAACTCCATCAAAGTGGGAATTTGTGCCTCAGGACAACTACGTATACAGTGGCTCTTTGGTAAACCACCAGATTATAGAGATGCCAGAGGTGATGGCGATGACGGTGACAGTGTCGGTGATCAGACAGTAGTCAAGGGGTCTGATCCACAGACCCTGGTAGGTGGACAGGGAGCCTTTTCTTGAGCCGGCCTCTCCAGCATGGGCACCGAGGCAGCCGGGAGAAAGAGAAATAAACTGTGGCACGACGAGTACCCATTCCCTTCTCACCCGGGAGAACATTCCCCCTGAACTGATGGGCCAAGGCATTTGCTGCCAAGGCCCCATGAGGCTGTGGGTGGACCCCAGTACCTCCTTTTGGCAAAACAACTGAGCGGAAGGCGCAGATGGCCTGCAAGCTTCCTCCTGGAGACATGGGGTCCATGTCGCCAGAGTGTCAGAGCCGACAGACACCACCATGACGTCATCTAGCCCTCTGCCCTCATTTTATGGTGAGGATATTACAGTCTTCTTGGCACGTATTAATAAAGCAACTCCCCCAGCCTCAGACAGCTCACTGGGCTCAGCTGAAACGCTTGTCACTTACAGAGGGAAATCATGTTTTCAAGCCAAAGGCAAACACTGATTTATTAATTCATTACCTCCAGGGGGTCCTGCCAAATCCGTAGGTGAAGAGCAAGAGGCTGGGGTGGACGACTGGCGGAGAGGCTCCCGGAGGAGGTGCTGGATGTTCAGCTCACACTCCAGAGGGTGAGAGCTGACATGTTCAGACGAGGGACTGTGAGGCTTGTATTTAGACTTAGAATTTCTCTCTGTGCATTTCAAACAAGGCTTATTCCTCCTTCCACCCATCAGTGGAGGGGAGCAAACCCCGGGGGATTTAGAAGCTCCAGAAGTGGTTCTCTGTCCAGTAGGGTCATCAGAGCCTAGTTTTGGTCTCAAAACCCTTGTACATCACCTTTCTCTGTGCACGTGTGTGCATGCACACACGCACGCACACACACGCGTCTTCCTAGTTCCCAGAGCCCCTCCAGACAAGACAATCTGTTCTCAGTCATTTACACCCAACTGGGAAGATGTGGCACCACTCTCATTCCCAAAAGAATGTACAACGTAACCCTCCTTTCTGTGCCATTTGATTTAGGACCCAGGAGGAAACCCTATACTTGCTGGGGTAGGAGGGGCTTCTTCTGGTCCCTGACCTCACATCACATGGGCAACCTGGGCAACCATGGTCTCCAGCTGGAGAGACAAGAGCTGGCACGAGCGTGGGGAGCAGGATCTCAGAGAACATATGCCAGTGTTAGTTGGACTATCTCCCATTGAGACTTCAAAAGGTTTGCCAACCAAGAGGTTGAAGGGGGCTCTGGAGACTACTCTGGAAATCTCTGAAGGGGAGGGAATGGGGCTATTATACGTGGGTGTGCTGTCTGTGCCAGGCACAAAGAGGTCCTGCAAAGGAGTGAGCAGGACTTGACAGTCGTGTTTGCACCCTGGCTTCGGTGGTGTTGGCCAGGGGTGGGGGGGTGGGGGGCAAGACATTTTCTTGAAATGAAAAGGTACAGAAGGAGCTGGCCTTGGTCCCAGGTGGGAAGAAGTGGAAGGTAGAGACGGACCCCCTTTTTGTCAGGAAGCCATGCTCCTTCAGTGCCCCTGGCGGGGGCGGGTGTGGCTTTCATGGAAGGTGCTACTTGTGGGTCTCTGTGGTGGGGCAGGAATAGGGGACATTATGTCCAAGGGGAAAAGTCAAGGAAAGAGCAATGGATTTGGAAGAGTAGACAATAGGGGCCAGGGTTCTTTCAGGAAAGAAGAGGCCCTCAAGCCCCAGTTCTTGGCAAAGCCCTAAAGGAGAAAGTCCCTATGTGTAAGAAGAGAGTGGAATCCCACATACACACACCTGCGCGCATGTGTGCACACACACGTACACACCAGGGCCACAGAAAGACTGGGCACCTACAGCGAGTCCCAAATGAGCACTCAAACATCTCCAGCATTAGATTCATGTCCATTATAAACTGTCCAGTCCAGGTTGTTCTAATAACCAGGAATGTTCTAGATGAAGGCAGGAGTTAACCAGGTAGGGCCAGGGCCAGAAGAAGGCGGGTAGTGGCCCTGGATGATAGAAAAGCCCTCTCTCTTGGGCTCTCCAGCTGGAATCCCTCAGTTTTACCTCCTGGCTGTTTCTGCCTGCTATTAAGGAAAAAATACTCAAAACTTTAAAATGAGGCAAAAAAAAAAAAAAAGGAGACTGCATACTTTAAGTCATACTAGAACACAGACAGTCCTGCCTAAGAGTCATCTGGCTTTCTCAGGCAAGATAATTTCATCTGACTTACTGTTTACTGTTGATGGAACCCAGTCTCTGTAAAGTCAGACATTATCCTGGGGAACCCGGTAAGGCACAAATGATTTCTGCCCCATGGAAAATACGAGTTTTCTATCCATTTTAGCAATTTTACTCCAGCGTTCTTTTCTTCCATTAACATGTGTGGGTTTGTATACACATCCTGCTGATTCCCTCATTAACAACTTAAATGAATCTGACTCGTGCTCATCATATATTTATAGGACAATTATGCTTTTAACATTTTGAAAAGCTGACACAATCTTGGCCCGACCCTCTGTCTTTAGCCCTAACACCAAGGGCTTCTCACAGCTGGAGGGGGGCTGACCACGACCCCCTCTCAGGCAGCCATCTCCCCCACCCCCAGCCTATCTCACATAGCTGGCCCTTCCCCCCTGCACCAGGCCCTTGGCCTGACCTTGGCCTTGCATGTGAGAGGACTGGAGGCAGGGGCAGATCCTGTGATCTGGCATGCTGGCGGGGCAGGCTGGAGTGTGCGTGAGGTTCCAGACCTGGGGCCCTGAGAGGCAGACATCTCGGCTCTGCTCATCTCAGCCCAGTTCTGCTGCCTCGTCACAGGAGAGAAGCCTCGGGCCAACCCTGATGCTCCCAGAGCACCAGCCTCTTTCCCTGCACAGGGAGGAGACCACGCCTCTGGGGTTGTGGCAAGATGGACCAGAGACCAGGATGGCTGGAAGAAGAGGAAACTCGTGCAAGGCAAGTGTCCCCAGAGCCTGCGGGGGTCTCGGAGCGGGTGGGAGTTTACCTTTAGCAGTAGGTAAAATAAGCGATGGGAAAATAAGGGCTGACACTAGATGAAGGTATTAATATTAAAATGTTAAATGACATACATCGTAAAAATAAAAAATCTCATTTCTGAATGTCACAGGTTTGCAGAAACCCAGATACAGTGGGGCCCAGCCAGAGGCTCTGAGCTCTGCAATGAATCTGAAGCCAAGACCCAGGGAAAAGTGTATCTCTCCAAAAATACTTTCTCCCTGGTTGGGGGTGGGGGTCCCTGAAATCTCACCACTCAAGGTATGTTCCTAAGAGTCTTAAAAGATGTTCTCTTTCCCTCCAGGAGGACTCTGTGGAAAGAGGAGGATGCTCAGAGGAGCCAGACATCGATGCAGTTGAGAACCCAAGGAACTCTGAGCAAGGGACAGCCTGCACCCCAGGACTGCGGGGAAGGAGGAGACGGAGAAGCACAGCACTGCCCAGGCACAGACCACCATCTCCAGGGGCCGGGCCTGCCCTGGTGGCCTGAGTTGGGGGAACCTCATTCATCAGAGCCCAGAGCTGGATCAGTGAGTTGGGACAGACCAACTGGCTGGCTTCAGACCCGGACCATAGTGGACGTGCTCGGCCTCATCTCCAAGCCAGGCTGGCAACAGCGGCAATCCCTCCTCACTTCACAACAGCTCTGCTTCCCTTCTCTCATTCTGTGGGTCAGAGGGATAGCATTGTCCCCATTTTACAGGCAGGGAGACTGACACCCCATTAAGGGTCGAGCCCAAGGCTTTGCCACACTCCCACACATGGCCAGAGGCAAGAATCAAGGATGTTCAGGGCGTCTGGGTATACTCAGTTGGCTAAGCATCTGCTTTTGGCTCAGGTCATGATCTCAGGGTCCTGGGATCGAAGCCCACGTTGGGCTCCATGCTTAGCAGGGAGTCTGCTTGCCCCTCTCCCTCTGCCCCCCCCCACTCATGCCCTTTCTCTCAAATAAATAAAACCTTAAAAAAAAAAAGAATCAAGGATGTTCTCTATGAAAGATTTATTTCTGAGGGAGAAAGAAACCCAACCCAGGCTGGGGTTGCATTCTGTATAAGAACCCCTTCTGTCCTTTTCCTTCCTTCTGCATCATGGGGCTGGCTCTGGGGTTGCCCTGAGACTTCGGGGAGCAGGGCTGGGGAGAGTGTGATGATGGGGATGTGACTCAGGAGGACACCCCCTTGCCTTCAGGCCTCTCTTTCCCCCTAGCTAGTGGGGGGCCACCCAGGGGCAGCCAGCACAAGAATGCAGGCTGCATTCTGAGCTCCTGGACCCCAGAGATGAGGAGTGGGGGGACCTCAGAAGCCACTGGCTCCCAGCCCGAACCCGCCTGAGCTTCTCTAGCACCCAGCAGTGAGCACAGTATCTCCTGAAGGCTGCAGATTCAGAAGCTTCAGGATCTAAGGACAGACAGGCCGGGGGGGTGGGGGGGCAGAGTTCGTGCAGGTGGAGCACTGAGAGCCACACCTGGCCCACAGGAACAGCTCGCAGGAGCCCAGTGTTACTATTACTGCTTCCCCTGCTGTTGACCTTCTGCTTGACATCATTATTACTTTACTTTATTCCTCTCAGTGAAAATGTAAGCAAGTTCCTTGGGGCTCCTTCAGGCTGATGGACACCCCCAGCACACCCTGAAGGCAGCCCGGCACACCCGCTCCTCCAGGGCACCCCATCCGGCCCCTAGCCTTGACAGGGCCAGACTGGCCACTTGAGATGCAGCCCCTCCCACAGGGGTCCTTGCCCAAAGGCACATGCACTTGCAGTGGCTCAGTTTCCTTTGTGGTCAGGAGAAAAGGACGAGGGCCAGGACAGCTGGCCCAGGCCAAAGCACTGTGTGACCTTAGGCAGCTTGCTCAACTTCTCTGGGCTTATTCCCCTCATCTGTAAAATGGATAGAGGGTAGGAGACTAGTGGGAGGGGAAAAGGGAGGGATGAGAAGAATCTGGAGGGATGAGAAGAAACCAGCACTTTGCCCAATGAGATTGATTTGTTCTCTTAAATTTCAAGTTAAACTTACAGGAGAGGGTGTTGTGTTTGTCAGTGGAGACATGTCCTGGACCAGATGCCCCCAAAAGAGAGATAGAGGAGTTTTCCTTGACTGAGTGACTCAACAGGACCATAGTCTTTCCAGATCTTCTTATCTTGGAGGAGAATGGGGGTAGGGGATCTGGGGCTCCTAGTAGGGACAATGAGGCCCTAAAGCTGTCCCTTTCCTTCCCCACCTTGCCCATACCCGTGCATCCTGGGGACCAGATGCCAGCTGCTGATCTTTGGCGCTCCCCTAACTAGGAACAGGTGAGCCAAATTCAGGACACTGGGGTCCCTCCCCTTGATGGATGGTTACTTTCAGCGGCTTCCTCATCTGAGTCATGCTGGGGGAGGGGAGGGTTGACATCAGGTGGTGAAGACCCCTCAGAGCTTCCCCTCAAGCTCCCTGAAGATTTGCCAATCTTGGTGGTGAGTTATAGAGAAAGGGCTACAAAAGGTTTCCCTCTGGCCCTCCCCCAGACTGTGTTCAGAGGGAGGAATGTTCTAGAAGACGCCCCAGGTGCCCGGCTTCTAGCCCGGACACTGACACTGGCGGCTCTGTGCCTCCAGCAGTCACGCAGCCCACAGCCTGTTCTCTCCCCTGTGGCATGGGCAAAGAGGAGGAACTACAGAGTATTACCCTGCGGACTAGAGCTAGGCCAGACGAGTGATGAAGGGGGCTTCATCTTGCTTCCAAACCCTACCCTCAGTCTTTTTTTTTTTTTTAAGATTTTATTTATTTATTTGACAGAGAGAGAGGGAGAGAAAGCAAACAAGCACAGGCAGACAGAGTGACAGGCGGAGGCAGAGGGAGAAACAGACACCCTGCCGAGCAAGGAGCCCGATGTGGGACTCGATCCCAGGACGCTGGGATCATGACCTGAGCCAAAGGCAGCCGCTTAACCAACTGAGCCACCCAGGCATCCCCCCTCAGTCTTGCCCCCTCAAGACAAATTGATAAATGGCTGGGGGTCCCTTGGAGCATTAACGCAGTCCACACTAGGATCTGGCAGAGAAGTTAGCTAAAGATGCAAAGCCCACGGCCACTTCCACAGGCCTCATCTCAACGACTGTGGCTCATCAGCTGCTTTGACCCACCACCTGATTTCCAAGTGCCCCTTGAAATGGCCCTGTCTAGCCATTTCTGTAGTACATCTCTCTTGTAGCCCACTATCTCCTACTAGCTGTCCTACTCCCCAGATCTTCCTCGGAGATGCCCAATCATGCCAAGTCCCACCTCCTTGCGGTCTTTCTCCCAGACATAACGGCCTGAACATTACCCTCTAAATACAGCACGCATATATTAGCATACGCTTCCCCCTCTGCTCAAAGTGCTCTCAACCTTTGCTTATCAAACTCCTACTCATCCCACAAGGCCCCAAACACCAGCCCCACCCTGAAGCTTTTGTCCAGCTCCCCTGCCTCTGCCCTCCAGCAAATTTAATTACATCCTCCCTTGACTTCCCATACATTTGGCTCTTAGGGCCTTCATACATGCTTTTCTCTCTCCCTAATATCTTCTCTCCAGCTCCCTACCTCATCCTCCACCCCTTCCCCTAACAAAATACTGCTGTCCTTCTAGTCATCTCTTTCACAACACCTGCGTCACTGCATAGCCATTTTGGAGCAATGCTGATATTGCTTTTTTTTTTTTTAAGATTGATTGACTGATTGATTGATTGATTGACTGATTTGAGAGAGGGGTGGGGGTGAGCAGAGGGAGAGAATCTTTCAAGCAGACTGTGCTGAGTGCAGAGCCCAACACGGGGAGCTCAGTCTCATGACCCTGAAATCATGACCTGAGCTGAAACTGAGACACTCAACTGACTGAGCCACCCTGGTGTCCCAGCCTTTTTTTCTGTAAGTAGACTTTTCTAGAGCAGTTATGGTTTTGATATTGCCTTTTGTCTGTCTCCCTCACCTCACTATGAGCTCCTTACTCCAGCCTGTAGCTAGAATGAGCTCGTGTGTCTAGCTCGTGTGTTCTATTCCAGAAAATAGCTGTTGAAGACTGGGGCGCTGGGGAGGGAAAGCGAAAGAAGAAAGGAGGGAGGAAAGAAGGAGAGAGGGATGAAATTACGTCTCAAATATCCAGTCTCACTTTTATGAAACATTATTCTTTTCACTAAAGGCTATTTACTAAAAAAAAAAAAAAAAAAAGCTATGTACTAAAGATATAATAAAATGTGATCTAATTTATGTCTTCCTAAGACCTTTCCTATACATGTATTCTCAGTAGAAAACAGCCCGTTGTCAGACCCCATGCTGACTTGAAGTTCAAGGCGAGGAGCCATACTTGAACCTCTTGGCCTGCACACCCAAGGCAACTGCCTCCTCCCAGCAGCCAGGGCGCCCTCTGGGGCAGGGGCTGGGTGTTGCCTCTTTGCGCCTCTGCCATCCCCTCATTCCCCACCCCTAAAATATCCTTACCCCATGTGTTTGTTGAACTAACTTCAAATGAACTGAATCGAGGCCCCCCAAAGAAATTCCGTTCTTAAAAAAAAAAGGAAATTCCTTTCCAAGTCACTGGCCCATGATTTTAACATCCCACAGGTTCTAGACTACTGTTCCAATGCACAGGGTCTGGGGTCCCATCTGGGAGGCTTCAAAGGATCCCGGACAAAAATATTCTCCCAGGTTGCTGCATCTTCTGTTTCCTTTATGGCTGTGCCTTCACTGGACAGGAACAAAGTTGAATGCGGGGCAGGTGAGGGCCATGCTGTGTCCCCTACCACGTCCTGACCACATGGTCCTGGTCACGCTCCTTCACAACCCTGAACCTCAGTTTCCTTGTCTGTAAAGTGGGCATACTAACACTTGCCTCACAGAGATTCCTGACACAGAGAAGGTAGCCAATGAGTGTCAGTCCTCTCCCTGTCGTGCCTTGATGTTAGAAAAGACAGGTCTGACAGCTTTGCTGTGTAAAAGCTGGGGCTGGAGAGAGGAGGCTCAGAGCAGACAGCAGGTGTGGAGAGGTGTCTGCTGGCCCCCAGCCACTGGCTACTCGGGGTGGCCAACGCTTGCTGGGCCTGATTGGGCCGGCCTGGCCCCAGCACTCAAGCTCTATCTCATTTTGTCCCTGGATAACCCTGCAGACCTCATGGTCCCATTTCACAGAGAAGGAAATGGAAGCAGCAGGAGGTGAAGTAAAGTGCCCAAGACTCACGGTCTCGTGAAGGGGTTTGCGGGGTGGGTCTCAGCCTGCCTTGTGGTTTCCCCAGCAGGTCATAGCTGACCCAGCGACAGCTGTGTGGCGTAAGCAGAGCCTGGGCTGCCTCGATGGATTTACAGGACACCCAAAAGGGACTCCAGTCTGTGTGCTGCTCCCATCCCCAAGGATGGCTCCCACCGAGGCCACCTGCTGCAGGGTCCAAAATTCCCTGTGCGCTCTGGACCTTCCCTGAAACTGAAAACTGCCAGGAACTGAGAGTGTCTGACGATCCTAGAGTTCCCCGAGACACATAAACTCACGCAGCAAGTAATCCGACAATGAATGCTCACATGTGCTAAGGAAGGGGAGCTCAGGACAAGTAATTTTTGATGAAAGGGAAAGGAATGATCTAGAGCAAATATATGGATGAGGCCAGAGGGAGCAGAGCAGAATGGGGCTTGGGCAGCCTGGAAGGAGCAGGAAGACTCTAGGGGCAGGAGAGCAAGCAGGTAGAAGAGGTGAGTGGGGCCGGAGTGAGTGGGGAGGAGAGGCAGGTGGCTTCCACCGCGTCCCAGAAGAACCTTGTAGAGAGAGATGCTGATAAGCTTAGGCTGGGGGAGATTGGCAAGAAGGAACCCCTAAGCCCCAGCAGAGCACATTTTTTTTAACTTTTCTGGACCCCAGCTTGGGTTAGAAGACTCCGAGGGGTCTGGCCGAGGTCCATAGCTGGGGAGAGGGTGTTTGGAAGGAGGCAGGAATGGAATGATGTGACGGAGGGAGGCCAGGGCCCTCAGCGACCCAGGACCGATGCTCGCTCCCTCTCAAAGACATGCAGGGTCCCCCGAGGCAGAAGCCCTGCCCGGGACCCAGGAGCTCCCAGGGAGGGTCTCCAGGGCCCCCGCACTCAGCGTGTGGGTTCTCCCCCCGTTCAGCCAGAGCCCCTCTGCTCTCATGGGCCTTACTCAGGGGCCTCCAGGCAAGAGTTTATGTAGGAAAGAAAACACCTGAACTTTTTTTTTTTTTTTAAGTTTAAAAAATCAAAGAAGTAGAGCAAAAGAGAAGGCATTTAAAAAGCCCCCTGGCTGGGACGCCTGGGTGGCTCAGTTGGTTGAGCGGCTGCCTTCGGCTCAGGTCATGATCCCAGCGTCCTGGGATCAAGTCCCACATTGGGCTCCTTGCTCGGCAGGGAGCCTGCTTCTCCCTCTGCCTCTGCCTGCCTCTCTGCCTGTGCTCGCTCTCTCTCTCTAACTAATAAATAAATAAAAAATCTTTAAAAAAAATAAATAAAAAGCCCCCTGGCTGTGAAAGGCAAATCTGACACCCAGGAAAACATGGATAAGGCTGTTGGACATTACTGTGAGTGAAAGAAGCCTGTCACAGAAGGACAGAGATTGTCTATTTCTACTTCTACGAGGTTCCGAGAGTAGTCAAAGCCACAGAGACAGAAAGTAAAGTAGAGATCGCCAGGGGCTGAAGAGAGACAGATGGGGTGTTAGTGTTTCTGGGAAACAATTTCAACTGGGGAAGATGACAAAGTTTTGGAGATGGATGGGGGTGATGTGTGCCCAATAATGCGAATGTACGTAATGCCATGGACCCATGTACTTAAAACAGCTAAAATGGTTACAATTTCATGTTATGTCTATTTTGCCACCATAAACAATAACTAATCAATTAAAATAGAACAATTTTTTAAAAGTAAATTCTGTGCCCAACGTGGGGCTTGAACTCAGGACCTCGAGATCAAGAGTCATATTCTCCCTGGACTGAGCCAGCCGGAGGCCCTCAAATAGCATGATTTTCGAAGAAAACAAAAGCTACCCCACCTGGCTGACACAGCAGCTGCCTGAGCCCAGTTTTCCTGTTTGGGGGAAGGGCTCCATGCTGGGACACTTGGTAGGGAGGGGAGCTGGGGGACCAGGATGACAAGAATGTCCCCGCCTGGCCTCGCTCACACCGCTCACACCGAGGGAAGAAAAGAACACCAGGGGTAATTACAAACACGAGGGGCCTAAGTTTGCCATGGGAACCGCAGCCCGGGCGCCACACATCCCCTTTGTGGGAGCAGCAGCCCATCTGCTTGGGGACCACAGGCAGCTGCCGGAGCGCTCGGGGCGCGGGGCTGGGTCGGAGGCCTGGCAGGCCCGCCCAGGCCCGTGGCTCCGAGCCCCGCTGCCTGTGCTCACTCACAATGCAGACAACGGCTCCGTCTTCCCGCGCGGGTCCTGGGAAGGAGCCACACGGGGCTGTTCACACACGGGTCTTAGTGGCAGGCTGTCCTTGGAGCCCGTGGAGCTCCTACTGGGGAGCTCAGCCCCCTTCTTGGCATCAGCAGGGTTTTATGAAGCCCCCTGGGTCCCCAGCATGTGCTCTCTTGTCGCCACATCCCTTGGAATTGGGTCATCAATGGCAAGAGACACCATCACGGTTGACAAGCTCTCTGGGATGCAGCCAACGAGGCTGGTCCTCCCAGCCAGGACCCCGTGAGCTGCTGGGGGGTCAGGAGGCCTGGACAGAGCCCACCCCTCCCTGGCCACCCGAGCCCAGCCGCTCAGCACCCCTGTGCTCCCTTTCCTCATTTTTTCAGGGGGACCAGGGGCTTCCAAATTGATCGTCAGGGTGGAAGAGTAATGCAACCTTAGCAAGGCCGCACGAAGCTCCGTGGAAATGTGCGTTGTTACTCTCCCGAGCCTTTGGCTGGCATCACCATTCCCCAAGGCTGAGCATTAGCCACGCTAGACCCAGAGCCACAGCATCAAGGCATCAAGTTCACGGCCCTGGAGGCACCAGAGGAGTCTGTGCCCTCTGTGCACTCACTCCCTTTGGAGTTAGAAGCCCACCCCTTAGTACATCCTCCACACACGTGTGCACGCACGCACACATGTATGCACACGTGTGCTTCCTGTTTTCAGAGCATCGTTGGTGACACCCCCGAAAGGCTCCGGGGAGAGAAGAGAGAGTGGAGGCCACAGAGGTGAGGAATATTATTTTCCCTCTGCCCCAGGAGGCCTCCTGGACACCACGCAGCCCTTATATAACACTACTGCAGTGTGGTTAGAAAAAAGGAAACACGGATTTTGTCCCTTACAAAATGCACAAGATTGAACACGTGTGGATAAAACAGCCTGGCCAGAGGCAACAGAACCTTTCATTCCTGGGGTCAGAGCAAGAACAGGCATGGATCGGGAGCCCTGTTTGCCCTCCACCAAACCCGCACAGGAGAACCCGAGACCCCCAAGATCTCCACAGACCCCTGCCCGCCTGTTGCCATGGAAACATGGATAGGGCTACAGACGGTGGCCCTCTCTTCCAGGACCCAAGCCAACTAGACTGTGCAGTGAGCTGGGAGAGAGCACGGGTGCCCCCACACAGGGCTGGTGGAGGGGACAGTGACACCCTGACCTCCCAGAGCACTGTTACCAGACTGTCCTGTGTACTCTTCACTGAGTCCCCAAGGGCCTCTGGGAGAGACAGTGGCATGTTATGGTTCCCAGCATTGAGGAAGGAAGAATCCAAGAGTCCTGCCTCAGGATGCACTCTAAGCTCCAACATTCTTCAACCAGGCTCTCTCCAGAATATGCTACCGCACCCATCAGCACCCTCTGCAGGGTCCCATGCAGGACCCGGGTTCTCAAGCAACCCTAACCTTGGCATTGCTGAGACATGGCAGACGGTCCAGCCTTCCAGGACCTGCAGCCACCCCACAGCCCAGCAGCACAGCCCTCACAGCACACTCCTGCGTAGACACCACTCCCTTTGTTCTACCCTAAAGGAAATCTGCCTCATCCTCAGATGCCTCCTGACATGGTCCATCCGGGACACTGTAGCCAGCTCTTAGAAATGCCGTGTGGCCAAGTCCCGCTTGCTTCATAAATAGCTACTGGTTGAATGGATAAAGAAACATGAGGACACTGAGGTTCAAAGAAACTAAGTGACTTGCCCACAGTCACCCAGCTGGCGAAGGGCAGAGAGGGGCTTCCATCCCAGCATCATGCCGACGCTCCGTGCAGCCGACCCCCGTCTTCATTCACAGCCAGGCCTTGGTACACCATGAGCACATGAGACCCTCCAAGCAACGGAAAAGACCTGCCTCCTGGAGCTGTCCCGAAGAGAACAGAACTGTGGAACCAAATCACTGCAGGGGGAGGTCTGGCTGCCCTCCGGCTAGACAGCGGACAAGGCTGGGGACAAAGCCCTTGGCAAATCCAGACCAAGGTGACCTGGGTCCCCCTGGACCACAAGGAGGCCAGGGCACTCGTGGGCTTCCTCCTGCTCCTCTATCCCTTGACTTGGCCCATCCTGAAGTCCTGGTTTCCCACACAACAGCCCCGGGGTATTAGGGTGGTGATGAGGGCAAAGAGTGGGGATAGGAAAGGGGCCAGATGGGGGCAAGAGCAAATGATGTAACCAACATATTTTATTCTCTGTTCAGGACCCCAACCCTATCTCGGCCAACATCAGCCAGATGCAATCTCCATCTCTAGGTGGGAGCCCCAATACTGAACTTCCAGCAAGCCTCACCCAGGAAGGCTTTCTTTGTGGGAGCGCCAGGGGTTATGGGGATCCAAGGAAGCCGAGCAACAGCAATGAATACACAGAAGTAGAGCCCAACTATCCAAATTATTTCAAGCACCCAGAAGATACTGGCACTCAGGAAGTCTTGAGTGGCATATCTCTAACCTGATATTCAGGGGAGCTAGGGTCTGGTGGGGAAAAGCCAAGGCTGGTTTGGTGGGGTATCTTGCCAGGGGCCATTTGAACACAACCCTCTCCATCAAGCTGAAAGCTTTAGACAATGGGGGTTTTCAGGCGCAGGTGGAGGGCTACCCTTTCACTATGAAGACACTGCCTGATTACGAAGATACCAGGTTAGAGGGCCAACAGACAGATCTGTCACTCAAGAACCAATTCAATCCTGCCTCAAAGAGTGTCAGCACAAGGCTTCAGCACAAATGCATGGAACAGAGAGCCACTTTTTTTCCAAGCAGGAGCCTGCTCGATTTCTGGGTCATTGCTATGGACAAATTATTCCCCATCAGGCATGCTGAACATCAATACTATCTTCCGGTTTGGACTTAGATCCTGAAAATCTGGATTGTTGATTTTAAAACAGATGGAGACCTCAGGGGTCATCTGGTCTACCCAACATCTGGAGAGGGTTGAACCAGTGGAATACAAGGCTAAATCCCAAAAGGTCCTTGGAAAAGCCCCCAAATCCTGCATCTGTAAGAAGAGATCCCACAGCCCCCCGCAGATGGGCAGCCTGGGAGGAGACTTTCATCCACCCAACTGCGGTGTCTTCCTGTTGTGTTGGCTTTATAAGGTCCCTAGTGTTGTTTTGCCTGGTGATTTATTTCCTTTTTCTTAGAAATTAAGTATATGATGAGTTTCCTTTTGGTGTGAATCCCAGAAGCTCAATAGGAGGACTGGGCCCCCAGCCAGTTGCAGAAAATCCATTCCCTTCGGCAGGACACAGAAGGCTTTTTGCTAGACTTCCATTTCACTCTCCAGGACTGTTTTGTCTGCCCTCATTTCCCTAGGCTCCGGTTCCACACCTGACATATAGTGGCCCATCCATATGTGTGTACTAAGTAAATGAATGAATGAGTGAATGAATGAATGGCTTCAACCTAATTTCAGGACAAGGAAGAGTAGAGAAAAATCTCAAGGCTCAGCTCTACTTGAGCCATTCCAGAAAGGACGGTCTTTCTTCTAATCTAAAAGCTTTTCAGAAACCCTACTATTCCTCTGTCCTGACTCCTGCATTTCATGACCACTAGGGTACCAAGCAGTTCTTCTAGAATCCCCCCGAAGGCATTGCTGGATACTCTCATGTACTAAGAGCATGGGAAAGCTGGAAGCAATTCTCCATGACCCCTCACCAAGTTCTCAGGGGCTTATCATGAAATGAACTACAGCATCTAAGGGGACATTTGGGAAGAACAGATTTGGGGCTGGGCTGGGCTGGGCTGGGCTTGGGGAAGAGCGGGGAGAACACTGTCAGGCCTTCCAGGCTCACTTCCTCTAATCTCCCAGAGGACTAATGCCTGAATCCCAAGCATTATCTCTTAATTAGACCCCAATTTGGGCTCTTCTCCCATTGTTTGTTCACAAGGTGTGACATTTCCTTCCCAAATGATTGTAACCTCCCTCTCGCAGACCACCTTGCTCCACCCCTTGCCTGCAGTCATTCCTGTTCCTTGCACAAACCCTACACTCTTGGGAAAATCTAGCCCCAAAGGTAGAGCTCCCATTACTGGATGAGGATGTGGAAGCCCAGAAGTGAAGTGAGATGCCCAAGGTCATGACATGGGAAGGTACCTGGCCAGATTTCAAAGCCAGGACACTCAAGGCAAAAGCCAGCATCCTTGGGAAGAAGTAACTACATGTGTTTACTTAGCATAGAAAAGTCTCCTCCAGAAACTTCTCTCTCTTTTTTTAAAAGATTTTATTTATTTATTTGACAGAGATCACAAGTAGGCAGAGAGGCAGGCAGAGAGAGAGAGGTGGAAGGAGGCTCCCCGCTGAGCAGAGAGCCCGATGTGGGGCTCGATCCCAGGACCCCGAGATCATGACCTGAGCCAAAGGCAGAGGCTTTAACCCACTGAGCCACCCAGGTGCCCCATCCAGAAACCTCGAGATAGACATCGATCCCCGCAGAACAGAACCCCAGGACCCTTGAACCTATGTGACCTTGAGTCAGGGGTGTGGGGTGAGTAATGCAGACAGGGGACTAGACTTTCTGAAGAGCTCACCTGGGAGCCTCAAGGCCAGGGCTGAGGCCACCTGTCATCTAGGCTCCTGCTGTCCAAGCCCCTCTCCTCGACCCCAGGGCTAGTTCCAAAGAGCAACTCTCCTTCCTGTCCTCTAACAAGAAGGAAGGAAACTTCCTGGAAAGGACATGGCAGGAGAAGGGGAAGGTGATTTACGTAGGGCTATCTAGGAGAACCAGAGACTCACAGAGTGCTGGATGCAAGGGGGGTCCCAGAGACCCCCAACTCACTGGCCCTTCTCTTGGGACAGAGATAGAAAGAGACACCTGAGAGCCTGGCAGGGACACAGCTGGGACCAGAGGGCCCAGCATTCCTGAATCTGGGACACAGCTCTTTTCCAGCACCTGAACTGCCCTGAAGTTCCAGGAAACATGGCCCATCCATCAGCTGTCTGCCGCGGGCTCCGGCCTGCAGCCTGGAGGGGAGGAGCTCAGACGAATTCGCTGGACCTGGTTCCCCCAGTTTCTACACTCTCAGGGCTGTGTGGTTCTCAGCAAAGGCCACCCCAGCCAACACACAGGGAGAGGTGGTGGGAGGGAGCCTAAGGACAACCTTGTAAAAGAAGACTCCATAGTGCTTCCAGCCCCAGTTTTGGGCGCTTCTGAAGAAAACAAAATGCAACTGCAAGTCGGTCCTAAAATCCAGATGGAGGAGGGCTGCTTGCAATGCGAGGTGAGGATGACCCGAGACCACATGCCCAAGAGGTCAGCTCACCTCTCCATGAGGCAGGCACCACTAAGGGTCCTTGAAGGCCCCACAAAATGAGGCACTCTGGTCACCTCAGAGAGCGTGCTCCATGTCCTCGAAGCTTTTACTCCGGTGTTTGTTAGAACACACTGAAACACACTTGGGGTAACTCTTAAGGATTTTTTGGTCCAAGCAAACTTCTGGTTGGGAGGGAAGCACGTGGGTAGGAGGTGGGGAGAAAAGCGCCCAGAAGAACTTTTGTCTTTAGGAAAGAGGCTCCAGGGAGTACATCCCAGGCCGCAGGGCCTCTGAGAGGTGAGTCAGGAGGTCACCCTCTGATGGCCCCAACTGTTTCATGTGAACTTCTCAATTCTGCTAGAAAGACCAAGGAGACCCAAGACAAAGAGGCAAGTTCCCTGTCCCCAAGGAGCTTGCAGCCAGGCTGGAGAGACACGGCCAGCTCCCTAGGGCCATGAGAGTCCTCCACCTGCCCGTATGCCCCCCACTCTGGGCTGCGGCTTGACCACCTGCTCTCCCCGACATCCCCTCCCCTGCACCCATGACAGGGCTGCATTCAGAGTAGGTATCGACCAGCACAGGGGTGGGGGTGGGGTTGTGCCGGGGTGAGGAGGGGACCCAGTGACCAAAGGGTGAGTCCTGATTCGTGGGTGCATCAAGCTGAGAAGCAGGGACAGGCTCCACTTCAGGGCCAGCACAGCCCCCTCGCAAGCAGAGCTTTGCAAGCCACCTCAGCCCCGGCTGGACACGGACGAATGAAGAGCGCTCAGCTTCAGAGCCAGGTTCGAAGCCCTGAGAAGGAGGGATTTTCTTGTCTGACAGCACTGTAAAGCCACATTTGTTTAGACCACTCTGACTTAGCATGAGTTATGATTCCCCTTGCTTGGCTCAGCTCATATTTATTGAGCATTTACTGTGTGTCAGGCCTGGACCGGGTCCTGGGGATCCAGCAGGGAAGGAATCAGACAAAGCCTATGCCCTCATGAGCTTCCACGCTGGCAGCCTGGGCCCGCTCCACATGAGAGCCCTGGGGTCTGGCTGGCTCCTTGCCACCACCTCAGTTTTATTCTCCCCCACCGAGGCTCCCCTTGTGCCAAGTGGAGGGCTGAGCGAAGATACCTCCAAGAGCCTTTCAGCACGAGGACGCTGGGCTTCTGTCATTTAAAGGAAAGGGCCAGAGGGGGGACTGCCAGGAAGAAAACCTTGTCACGTGCTTCGAACACCCCCACTTAAAACACCTCTGACCTTAGGACAGTGAGCAGAGCTTCCTCTTGTCTGTTCACCAGAACAAGTTCCCAGAGCCCTGTTGGCCAAGGCTGAGTTCCCTTGAGTCTGTAAGTCACAGAGCTCCGAGGCCTTCACGGGTTCAAGTGAGGGAGGTATGGTTGTGCCCCCGTCTGCTTGGGGAGCCTCTGTGGCATCCTTCAGAGTTCTCAAGATGAGGACATAAGTCACGAGGAAGATACCCAGGATGGAATTTCGGGCATGGCTAATGAGGGGGCCAAAGTCCTGGGGCCGGTGGGACCTCTCCCAACAATGCATCCCCAGCCTCCTCCCACCCCTCCCCCCAGGCAACCCACCTCTATAAGGCCAGCATCTTGTCAAAAGTCTGTTATCCCTTTTAGGAGCACCCTGAGGGACTCTCCCAGCCGACTCTGAGACAACAAACCCAGGTTTAAGGAATCTGGGGTAGAAACTAACTTTCTCGAAACACCTTGAAGGGAATCATGGTGTCCTCAAGAATCCATCCTGTGGGCCTACAGGGGCCCACTTCATGGCCTGTTGGAGAAAAGACTGTCCTCAGAGGGAAGCCACTGCCTCCAACCCCTTATTACTGTGGACCTGTTCCCAAACCCAGGGCCTGGGGCCTCCCCCTCAACCCCCACCATTTTTGAGTAGGGATGGGGCAGGAGGGGAATGCCTTTGGCAGGCCAACCACAGCTGGATCTGAGTTCCATTTTGCTCGTGCTCTGTAAATGCTCTGAAATCCTTCTGGGACGTAAGTGAGCTATTATCTTCAACGCTGCCCTATTTCTTCATGTCTTTAAGTGGGGAAATGGGGCATGAAGCAGATAAGAGACTCAGGGAAATTTGAGCTGAAAAGCATCTTGGAGATCCGTCCCCTGCCCCCAAACCACTGCTTGCAAGCCCAGGAGACTCGGGTCCAAGGATAGTCAAGAGGGTCATTCTCCCAGGAGCCCAAAGAGGTGGGGCTAGAGGCCTTCAGGGTCTGCTAGCACATGTGTGGGTGGGGGACAGGCCTTCACACCAAGACCACTACTCCACGCTAACTGAGGCAGGCCCTTCCCTGGACAGTTGGCCCCACTGCCCCTCCCCTTCCATAATCGTGTCTATTTAATAACCACACTGAACATAACATCAACAGGGATCAACAGGGCTGACCAGAACGGGCATGACAGACCTTGACAGGGTCCAAAGGAAAAGCTGGAGGCCACTGGCTGGACACAGGGGAGGGAGCCCCCCTTTCACTGTGTGTACCCTCTGCCTTTTGGGTATTATGTCATGTGCCTGTGAGGCCCAGTCAAATATTAACATATATGCATATACGTATGATATATATATACACATTTATAATGATTTCCATATCATAATGTATAATTGCTATTTTATGTTTTTTAGAAGAGCAAGTTTACAAGGATCGAGGTAAATTTTTGCCTTGGAACTATGGTGTACACCTGAAACATGTTGTCAACTACACTTCAATTAAATATAGATATATCAAAAAACAAAGTATCTCCCACCTGGAGCCGGGGCTCTCAGAATGTCAAGAAGCGAGCACCTAATCCAACTGGACTGCAGGCAGCGGGGTAGGAACTGTGGTGACACTTCGCAATGGGTGTGGGGAAAAGGTGCTCACGCCCCGGCTTTGCCAGCCCGCAGTGTGGTTCTCTGGCAAGTCGCTGTTCCCTGCACAGCCCATCTCCCATCTCCTGTCAGCTCTTACTGAGGGGCTGGCTGGAGTCTTCAAATTTTTCTATTTGCCGAGACCTTACTTTAAATGCCAGTCCCACGAAAGCGCCCTTTGAAAGCCAGTAGGAAGTCTCCGGCTGGGGTGCTGAGTCCAGTCCCTGGGTTCCTCCCCCTTCCATAGCAATGCGGTCCCCGTGGGTCCCCGAGAGCAACTTGAACACCCCCCGGGCTGGACGGCCCTCCTCTCCCTCCCAGCACAGGGTCCTGAGAGCAGCCTGACCCTCCAGTGCCTGAATGCTGGCAGCAGCCCAGACAGATTTCCTCATCCCAACTCACGTGCCCGGCAAGGGCAGTCCTAAGGGCTGGGAGGGTTTCTCCCATAGCCCCCACCTCCTAGCCCCCAGGGGAGCACGGATAACTTCCTTAGTTTGGGGTCCTTTGCCTGGTGCTACCTGGCACTTTGGCCCACAAAGAGAAGAGAGCAGGGCAAGGCTGAAAAGCAGGGATTTGCCACGGAAATGTTTGCGAATAGGACACAGGCAACCCGGGTTTCCAGGTTTGTTTGTAGACAGGTGATAGAATGTCAAATGCCTTTTCCTAGGAGCGCTGGGTTCCCAGGTTAGCCCACAGAAGCAGTAGGGCAGCTAGGGCAGTTGGATCTGACTACCCATTGGAGTCTGCTGTCTGACAGAACCCCCTGTGGTCCTCCATGGCTGGCCACAAATTCATTATCCCTCCTCCCAACCTAGTCACAGGAATGAAGACCTCCAGCACCCTCAGCATCCCAGCACAGTGAGGGCTCCAAGGAGGAGGGGAACACAGCCCTAGAATGGACCACACTGGCGGGACGAGGCTAGCTCTGTTTGGGGGAGTGAAGTGGAAGCCCCCCAGTGAAGCCCATGCCTGGACTCATAATGCATGTTGTCTTATTCTGGGTCCAGAGTGCCCTCATCAACTGACTTTGGTCGAGGCCATGACTGATCTCCCAATATCCATCTTTCTCTTTCAACAGTAACAGAACGCCCCATTTTCAACTGGCCATGGCTATCTGGAATTAAGACTGTTTCCCAACCTCCCTTGAAGCTAAATATAATTCAGCAAGTACAAGCTCCCCAACAGGATTTATGTGGAAATGGGATTTATATGGAAATGGGAAACGGGTACATGGGATTTCTAGGAAATGCCTTAATTTTGATGAGGCATCCTCACCTCTTCCTCCTTTGTATTTGCTGGAATGAAACCACAAGGGCTGGAGCTTTAGCAGTCATTTTGGGCCATGAGTGACTTTGGGAATGGAACGAATGGCAGAGCAATTAGTAGAAGGAGCCTGATCCTCTGACAATTTGGAGCACCACACCAGCCTTGGATTGCTACCTCCAGACTTCTACACAGGTGAGAGAAATAATTTGGATTTTAAACCAAAGAAAATGCCAACCAATACAAGGATATTTCAGGTAGAGTCCATGGGGCCTCAGGCCTCTGTTCTTGCATCCCCTTTGCTCTCTACACTCCAACCATACCAGACCACTTCTATAGGACAGGCCATAAGCTCTTGTCTCCAAGATGGCACTCCCTTTGCTGAGAACTCTCCTCCCCTTCTTTGCCTCACTGACTCCTCCTCATCGGTCCACTCCCCTCTTATGTGCCACCTCCTGGAAAGGGGTTTACCTGACCTTGGCACCAGCTGAAATCCATCCCAGCAGATTGCCCATACCTCCTGCAGGCAGGATGTAGCCTGCCTTGCCCATCCCAAACCCCCTGGGCCTGGGAGAGGGCTCAGGTTGGCAGACTGAATCAAAGTACACGATTCTAGCTTCCGGATGGCTGGTCACATTGCCTTCTCATGTTAGCTTTGTGAAGTGAACACTGCTGCCTCCACCTCACAGGGAGGACCATCGAGGCCTGGGCAGGGAAGGCACCTCACCCAAGCTTCACCTCTGCTCAGCAGCAGTGGTGGGACGGGAGCCTGTTCCTCCTGACATACCGGTTGTGTGAAGGGCTTTTGGAGGTGGGGAGTGGGGGATAGTCTGCGTCTCTGCAGGGACAAGATCTGAGATGTCACTGTCAGGAGTCTCTCTTCTCGCTGTGGTCTTTTTTTAATCAAAAGAATATTTCTTGAGTACATCCTCCGAGCGAATCCTTTTCTAGACACCAGGGAACAAGGTGGGTGTCATCCCACCTGCAGCTTTCTCCCTGAGCGCATGAAAAGGGAAAAGATGGAAAAAGGAGCTGGTTGTGTGGGCATAAGGTGAGGAAGGGATGGTTCTGGGTGTTTGGGGCCTGTCACCGAGGGCCCGAGGCCCTGGGCTTTGGAGACATATGCTAGCTCATCCCAGGAGCACAAGGGACACTCACTCCTCCTCTGTCTGCAGACACTGTATCTGAAGGCCAGAGCCAGCAGGAAGACACCCCTAGGACCCCCTCACCACCTTCAAGGGGGGAGCAAACCCGTGACCCATAGGATATGCCGCAGGCTTCGTAACTACCATGGCCTCATTTTCCAGGACTCACAGTTCTAGAAGGCGGCTCTGAGGAAGTCCTTGGCGCCTCTTTCCTGTGGCTGTGTGTGCTCTGTGCATTCCCACCTCTGGGCCGTCTTTCACGCATCCACTTGCTCATGCTCCACCGTCCTCCCCACATACCTGGAGCCTCCCCAGCCACCCAGCCCTTCCCCTTCCTGAAGCCTGCCCTGCCCCGCCCACCCCAACCTGCAGGGACCCAGGCCCCCTTGCTGTAATCCCCTTGCTGTAAAACCGCCCTCTTGGGCTAGGTCACTCCAGGGCCTGCATGTTTTATCCTTGTTGTGGGTTGAGTTGTGTCCTGCCAAAAAGATATATTGACATTAAAACCCCCCGTGCCTATGCCTTATTTGGATATAGGGTCTTTGCTGACGCGACCAAGCTCAAATGCAGTCACACTGATAGAGAGCCAGCCCTCACCCAGAGACTGGTGTCCTTATAAGAAGGCCATGTGTAGCCATAGAGACACACAGGGAGAAGGCCACGTGATGACAGAGGCAGAGATTAGAGGGATGTATCTACAAGCCAAGGACAGCCGGCCACCAGCAGAAGAGAGAAGAAGCAAGGAAGGATCCTTTTCAGAGCCTTCAGAGGGAGCACAGCCCTGTCAACAACTTCATTCCAGACTCTTAGCTTCTAGAACTGTGACAAAAGAGATCTCTGTGGTTTTAAGCCACTCATTTAGCCTTAGAACAAGCCTAAGGCAGCCAGTACAATCCTTATCAAGACTGATGCCCTATGTCCCTAACCAGAAGGTGATTCTGAAACATTGGGAGGAGTCTTGCTCCCCTCTATACCCAGACGTAGAGAAAGAAATGAGTGGAGCTTGAGGGTTGCAGGAAAACCCCCTGGCCTCCCAGACAGAACACCAGGAAATCCTCGCTCATCAGCCACCATGTCCCCACCACAGCCCCGCCAAATGAGGTCATCCCTGCCGTGCTCCCTCCCGACACCCCGTTGGGTCATCCTGGCCCTTGTCCCTTCTCACGATGATGCACATATTTGTGGGTCATCTGCTTCTCCCTGTCACTCAACTGCGCTCCCGGAAGGCACGACAGAGGGCTCTGTTCAACACAGCGTGCCCCGTCAAGGGCCTCCTTTGCTGCCTAACCCAGAAGGAGAATTAACAACCGTCAGCCCTGGGGAGAGGGCTGCGGGGCAGGAAAGAAGCCTACTCTCAGCAATGCATCTTTCTACCGCTCACATTTTCCCAGGTGCAAGTGTGTGTCTCTCTTCTTTAATGACAAAACAGCTCATTTGCATGTAAAAGTCACAGATACGTAAAAATACAGATTCCTACCTCAGAAAGGTATCTGTGCACTTGGGCCCGGGAATATGGATTTGGGCCAGCTCCCCAGGTAACCCTAATGACAGAGCCCGTTGTCCCTACCCGAGGCCACCACTGCAGCTCAAAGGCACAGAACGTTGCCCTCCACCCCCAGCCAGGGCTCCACCTGGCTCTGGAGGAAGCCTCCCCAATCTTTGGGGTCTCAGGTTCCCCTGAGTGTAAAGCCTAGGTCACCACACCACAAGCAGATTTGACCAAGATCTCGAATGGAGTCCGGGAGTTACGGGGACAAGAGGTGGCACCATGAGGGGAGCAGTAGTGCCAGGGGGAGTGGCCTGGGGACGCGGGGTCTGGGAAGGGGCACTAAGGCTCCGGGCACCCACTCTTCTCTCAACCGCCTCTGTCTTGGGCTTGATTCATGGGCGTCCTTGGCGGCATGTGAGTCCTCTCTCACGTGCACACACATGTGCAGGCACACACCTGGCCTGTGCTGAGCAGATGGACAGACCCACGGTGCCCCCACCTTCTCCCAGCCTCCCCCTCCTGCAGCCTTGTCACCAGCCCTGGAGCTCTCTGGCAAAAAAATACCAGACAGAAGGCAGAGGAGGAGGGAGAGGAGACTCCCTGAACCTATTTGGTCATTAATTAGTATGTGGCTCTGAGCAAGTCTGTTTGCCTCTCTGGGCCTCAGTTTCCTCACAGGTAGAAGGGGACAGTGAGCTCAGCACGGAGAAAGATCCTGAATTTCGTGCTGGGTGCTACCCTGGCCAGTCAGCACCCCTGCCCTGAGGGGTGAGGGAAGGAGAGGCAGCCATCTGGCTCAGGGCTCGAGAACCCCCTGGACTCGATGTGACCGAGACATAGAGGGCAGCATAGCAGAGTGGTGACAACTCAGACTCTGGGGTCCCCTGCCTGTGTCTGAGTCCAGGTCGGCCTCTACAAGCTGTGTGGGCTTTGTTGACCTCTCTGTGCCTCAGCTTCCCCATCCGTAAACCAGGGATAATGACAGGATCTACCTCCCAGGGATGGTAGGAGGACAGGGTGAGATCGTGCCCAGTAAGGGGGGCCCTCCAGCCTATCCAGGAGGCAGGAAGCAGCCAGACTCAGCTGTGCTCACAAGGGAGACAAGATTCAGCCTCCAACAGAGCTTTTCCCCAGTGTGGACCTGAAGTAAGCACCCTGCCTCCCCCGGCACTGCTGCCCCAGCATCCCTGACCACTCCCCACCCCCATGTCCTGAGCTATTCTGCCCCCTAGCCATGTCACCTTCACACGCTGCTGACCTGCTCACTTATTCACCGTTGGGCAGTCCCCACTAGAGCGTCAGCTCAGTGAAGCCAGCTGGAGGGTTCTGGCTCACTGCTGCAGACTTGGTGCCTAGAACACGCCTGGGATGGGGTCAGCCGCTCAGTCAACATGTGGGAATGAGTGAGTGAATGAATGAATGAAAGGAACGGAGATAAGGCCATCTCTTTGGTCTCTGATAGGCCAAGCCTCTACAAGTTCCTGGCACAGAGTAGGGGTTTAATAAATATTTCAGTAATAAATCAAGGGGGCAATGAGGGTGGAATGGCAGAAGCTTGGACCTTCCCTGAGCCAAACTCATCCTGGTCTAGGGCCAAGCACCATGGGAACCCTGCCAAGGAATGGCCCATGGCCTTGGCCCGACAGCCACATCACATGGCCATACCTCCACGGTGCTGCCCACCACAAGGCCCTTCATCATCATCATCCTCACTATCATCCTCACCATCACGAACATCCAGTCAGATCCCCCACATGGCGGGGCCATCCTGGGTACTTTGGTGCTGGGGTCCCAAAAGCATCATGGGGCCATGCAAGGCTTTGGCTCACATGCGTGTGGCTGGGATTAGGGAAGGTCCTGAGGAGGCAGGTGAGTTCACAAGGGGTAGAGACAAGGAGGGGAGCTGCCAGGAGCCCAGGCAGACAGTGAATTCAGGGATGGCAGAGGCCAGGCAAGGGATCTCCCAGGCACTGGGAGACAGTGGCTGGGGGAGGAATGGGAGGCATCAGCACCCTTGAAGGCTCGTCTTACTATCCAGAAGATTGGCAGGCCTCTGATCGGCACAGGAAGGGGGCTTGGACAGCTGGTTTGGGGAGAGAGGGAATGTCAAGGAAGTTCACATTTTTCCTAGAATATTAACTCTGGGCAGGTCTGTCCTTTCCAGAGCCTTTTAGACAACAAGTATGCCCCGTGGTCCTCACCAGCCCCTGAAGAGTAAAGCAGAAGATAATACACCTCCCATCAGACCAGCAAAGAACCCAAGGCCCCAGAATTGCTAACAAGGCTGGTCCTCATCCAAGGGGTCCCAGGAATTTTGTCTCCCTACTTGCTGACTTTTGGCTTTTCCCAATGTGCTCATCCCCTTCAGTCCTGGGGTGAGAGGGATCGTGAAATGTTAAAAACAAAATGAAGGGGGATGTCTATGTTGAGAAAGGAACGTGGATGTTATTAACCACAAACTGGACACTGATGTTTGCCCCTGAGGGTTCTACAGACTGATCTGTGGCCCCCAAAGCTGCATGAAAAAAGCTGCCATATTTCATCAGTTCTAGGAGGCCATCAATTGCATGGTGAACCATCCCTCTATCAACCACGAAAAGATTTTTAAAAGGCAATTACACTAGCACACATGGGCATTGATCGGCTGCACTCCAGTGTCAGAGATGTGAAATGCACAAGTGTGCGTGCCGCTCAGAAGCCTACTGATGGCTGACAAAGGCAGAATGTTGTGTGAACAGCCTAAAGTGTGGGGCAGAGACCCCAGGAAGAGTCTAACCAATGATGGAGACTCTTGTCAAGATTTCTCCTATTTTTCCTGTTTGTCAATAGCACGGTTAGATCTGGGTGCCAACGCATTCTGACCACGCTTCTTCTTCTTCCCGTCCTGTGCCTTGCGCCCAAGAAACCTCGTCTTGACTGTCTCAATAGACAGAAGCCCTTGAATCTGAATAGCCCCTCACTGGTCACAAACTGTGCCAGGACCCTGGGAGGCAGGTCCCATGGTGCCGCCTCTTGTCCTTCGGCACACACCCGTGAGCCTCAGAGCTAGTAGCCAAGCCCAAACCCCCAATCCTGACCCTGCAATGCCCCCTCCCCATCATGGCTGCTCCCCCAAGAGATTGTCCCCCAAACCCCGCTCCGCAGGGGTCTTTGCTAATGGGTGTGCCTCTCCCTGGGTCTTCCCCAGACGAGTGACCGCAGCATGGAAAGAGAATAATTCATCACTGGGGACAGAAGGCAGAGGAGAGAAAAGAGAATTGGGGAACCCAGAGGCTTGTGGCTCCTGCCCTCCTGATTCAGGAGCAAGAACAGAGAAGGTCCAGGTCTTCACCCTGGCTGAGGGCCCTTGGCCAAGCACCTGCCTCTCCCTGGGCTCTGTTTTCTATAAAAAGGGGGGTGGGGTGATGAGCCAGGTATCTCTGGGTCCCTTCCAGCCCTGCTATTCCAGGCTTCCAGTGAAAACCGGGAAGCTGAGTCTTGACGGACAGGAAGACAAAATCACCTGGGGTACAGCCAGGCCACCTACCAGGAGCCCGGGGAACCATGTTCCCAGCCCTCAACGTGGGAAATCTGTGTCTAGTTACCGCTTCTGAGGCACACCCCACTTCCCCCAGCAGAGAGTCTGAGGCAGGAAGGCGGACCTGTCCTCTACACCTGCCCAGGCAGCTCCTAGGCCCCATCATCTCCACTCTGATTCTCAGAGTCCTTCCCCATGTCCCCACCAACCACCTGCCTAGGGAGGGGGAGGGACTTAGGGATTGGTATGTGACAGCCCTTACCAGGGGCAGTGGGCGGGGGCATAGGGAGCAAGCTGGCATTCACCAAGTACCCACTACTTACCAGGCACCTGTGCGGAAAGCTCTAGGGATCCCCTGTCTCTCGCGAAATTTTTCTGGAGGTTAGAGCCTCACTCTCTCCCAGCAGCCTGATGCGGAGCCAGCGCTCTTGACCACCAGGCCATTCTGCCTCTGCAGCAGCCACCATGCCCTGCCCCAGCCACGGCTCAGTGCTGCCTGAGGGCTCTCACTGAATCTCCCAACAACCCCAGGGGCCGGCCATGATTACATTGCCATTTCTCAGATGAGAAAACTGAAGCACCGAGAGGTTAAGTACCTTGCCCAAGGATGCACAGCGCTTGCTGGGGGTCTATCGTACACCATCCCCTGGGCTGCACACTTCCAGTCACCATCTCAGCCTCTGCTCTAACACCTCACTACATTCTTGTAGACAAGACACAAAATGAGAGCTAGTCACCAGGACCACAAGAATCTGTCATTAAATGAATGAGTACATCCCATCAATACGGCACAGTGGTTTGATGCCAGCGTGGAGGGTGGCTTCTCCCTTCCCACCTCGAGGCTCTGTGAAGCCATGGGGGGTGCATGCTAGCCCCCCACCACACTTAATGGAGAAGTGCACACACAGGACAATCTTTAATGATGATCACGGCAAGGCCTAATGTACGAGTCTAAGAACCAACTGAGGCAAAGGCGACTTGTCTCCCAATATCTATTCTCTCCTTCTATGGTAACAGAAGCCCCAAATTGGCTGGCACATGGCCTTCCAGAATGAAGACTACATTTCCCAGCCTCCTTTGCAGCCACACATGGTCATGTGGATCTGTTCTGCCCAACGGGATGAGAGTGGGAGTACCCACAGACCATGCCTGCCCAGGACCACTAACTCCAGGCTGTTCTAGAGAGTTGCTACCCCCTGTGAGCCCCCTTTATTTTGCATCGTTGCCTCCAGAGCCAAACTTACACCCTAGTGAATAAACCAGCTCCACTTGGCTAAGACAGAAGCGTCTCCATGGCAGGTGTTAGCAGATTTGAGAGCTCTGGTCCACCTGAACTAAGCTCCATAAAAGGGTGTTGTGTGCTCAGAACAGCTGATACAAATGTAGACTACATTAACACAAGTGTGGATTCTCGATTAGGGGAGGGCTTGCGATGGAGTCCCTGCTGGCTTCCTTCCCATTTCATGAGCTTTTATGAGTTGATCAAAGCAAGTGTCCTGGATGGGGCCAACAGCCCCCGAGGAGAAGGAAATGAGGGTGTTTAGCTCAGAAGTCTCCCCAGCAGAGCCCTGCAGAAGCTGCCAAAAGCCGATGGTGGAGAAGGGAAGGCCCAGGCCTGGGAGGCAGAGGCCGTGAAGCAGCCATCCTGGGACAGGCCCAGGAAATGCAAGGGGAAAGGCAAGGGGCAGGGTCACCACCCATGGGAGACTGCCACCCATCAGAGCAAGATGAGGGTTGCTTGTGTGAGTCAGATAGGCCCTCGTCCTCCACAACACATCTCCCCCACTGACCTGCAGGGACAGGGTCTCCCAGGCTGCCGGTGAGAAAGATCTATTGCATTCTGTTTCAGAGTCCCCCTGACCCAGAAAAATAGAGCAAGCCCTTGGAGGAATGCTGCTTAGGTCCATGGAGCATGAGGGCTCCTTGAGCACCTCGAGTTCTTACAGATCCCTACCCCAACATACGCAGTAAGTCTTACTCTCTGCGGAGGGCTGCTGTGTCCGTATGCCTCCAACCTGCCTTCAGATTGGGAACACTGCCTCAGGTCATAGAAAGGACAGCCATGTCCAAGCCGCATTTAAACCCAGGCCTCAGTTTCTAGGCCATGAAATCTAAAACCACTGCTTGCAACACCTCAGTTTTCTTATCTTTCAGTTGGCTTTAATAAAAGATAACCCACAGATCCACGTAAGATGCCTGAGAGGTGATGCCCATGCAGCCCTCCGAGGGGCAACATTCACGAACTAATGCCTCTCTCCTGCTCGGCAGGAGGGTCTCACAATGCTGGGGGGCCCCAGGGGTGCAGAGAGACAGCCTTTGCAAGCTTTCCCATTTTGCTCAAGACCCAACCTCGTTCTTTGCCGGCCCTTCTCCTGTCCTTTTCTCTCCAGAAATCCAGGGAAGGAAAGCCTTTGCTTGGAGCAGGGGGAACCTGGAGGGAACCACCTTGGCCAACCCACAGACCAATACTCATCTAGGCAAGAGTGTACATTCCAGACTCTGGCATTCCCAAGCCCTACCCCCTGGCTGGGGGAATCTGGATTTTTATAAGCTCCCAGGTGATTCTTACTTGGAATAGACGAGTTTGAAGCTCCTTGGCTGGGTGAACCCCAGCCCTCCTCCCCCAGTGTCTCTCTCCCTGCACAAGTGGTCATGCTTCCCCACCTTGCTCCCTGGGCCTGCAGATTGGCCCACCTCCCAGGACATCCCTCACCCGCACGCTGCCAGCTCGGGGAGCTCCCGGGCCTCTGGTCTCAGCGCTGCTGTTGCCTTCCATGATTTATGAGTGTGACTCCCACACACACTCCGGAGCAGGAAAACCCAGTGCACTGTTCACAAATTAAATCCAGCCCTCCTCTCCTCCCAGGTAATGGGCCCATCTGATGATAGAAGAGCTTATAAACAGCTATCATCAAATTAATCACCATGTCAGAGAAATAATAGCAGTTGTAAATAAGGCTGAGTATGCCTGGCTCCCCGGCTTGTTAGGACACTTCATAAAACAAGGCAGCAACATTAATACTGCACGGTTTCTTTAATTCCCCCAGCCACTGGGGTGCAGAAACTGAGCACTAAATGAAGGGTCTTCCCGGGGCGGCAGGAGGAAACCCAGCAGAGTAGGGCTACTGGCCACTTCTGGCCTCACTGCTTCTTCTCCCATCTCTGCTCAAACTGTTCCTGTAATCGCCACTGGGGTTCTCTGGGCTGGAGGGAACTGCCAGCCACGCTCACTCCTCTCCATGCTCTTTGCGTGGCCTTTCCCACCTCCCTGTCCTCCCCTTTCTCGCTACCTGATGGCATGGTCCTCTGCCTTCATCCCAGCTCGAGCCCCACCTCCTCCAGGAAGCCCTCCAGGCCACTTGACATCCAAAAGGGGCTCTTGAGGTTTGCTTTATCCATCCCCAGATGGCTATAGTGGACACCGCGTCAACTCAGCTGTGCCTCCCGCATTAGCCCACACAGACACAGCCCCTCCTGGGCCTCAGCAAGGCCCTGTGGAGCAAGCAGAGCCCTGAGGATGGGGACAACTAGGTGTCGCAAGGCCCAGCTCTGAGGCAGGTCTGGGTCCCTTAACTTGGCCAGACTGACCAGGGCATATGGAGACGCCCAGGACTTGTGGCTTTATCTCGGCTGAAGATCTCCACCTCCTTTTTGGACTATTAACTGCGCAAACTCAGTGACAGTGGAATGGGGGCCTCCTCGGGCCCAGGTGGCACGTCAGGGACAAGAAGGAGAAGAAGTCCCATCTGGAGACATTCAAGCTTGCCTTTTGTCAGAGAATGCGAGCAGGTGTCACGGGTGTACCTGTGTGTGTGCGCGTTTGGGGGCGCTAGTGGTTATGTGTGCATTTATTTGCATCTGTGAGTGTAGGGGGTGGTGTGCTATACGCTCCGATCCAGTACGGACGTTAGTGAGTGTGACTAAGTGTGTGTGCTGTGTCCTAAGGGTATAGGGATTGTGCCTTACGCGGGGACCGTGCCGGGGCCGAGTGTGCTGGGCTTGAGCATCTGGAGGCACTATTATGTGAACAGCAAGTGTGACGTAGATCGTGTGTCAAACGTAGCTGAGAGCCAAGGGGCAAGGGGGCTCACAGCTGGGCAGGGAGAAAGCCCACCCCGTGGTATTGGGACAAGGTCATAAATACAAAAAGGTAGGAGGGAAGTCTTAGGCAGAGTAAGGCTTTGGTAAAAGGCCAGGGCCCCCTCCACTCCCTGGCCACTGGCAGAGCTGCCCCCGGGGCTGGCCAGCAAGGGTGTCCCTGGGAGGGAGTGACCGGCTCACCCTTGACCTCCTGATCTCAGAGATCTCTTGGGCAGATAAAGACGGCCCTCCTATGAGGAAGCCTCGGGGCGGGGGAGGACTTCGAGATGGGCAGTCACCGATGGATGGGCCACCTTCCACGGCCTTTCTTAGCCGCCATTTCCCTTCTGTATAAGGAGTTGCTTGGGGCCAGCCTTGAGCTCCGTGACTCCATGCACCAAGTTCAAGGGCCGTTTTAGGACTCGCACTGCACACACACAGAGGTCTGCGGTCACGGAGCATGGGGACATGCTCCGGAGGCAGAACCAAAGGACTCCTGTACCGTGGGGGGTGGCAGCGCCTCAGCATGCTCACACGCATCAGGGCTCCCCACCGCGGGGGTGACGCACCGAGTAGTTTGCTCATTGGTGGAACATAGACTCTTCTGAACAGCTCAGGGGGTCCCAGGGTCTGGGTGGATAGTGTGGCAACCGCTAGCCCGGGACCCTACTGCAAGGGTGGGCTCCACCCCTGCATCCTCTAGCCACTGCCCCCCCACACTCACCACATCCCCGTCCCCTTGCCCTCCTCCGAACCCCTCCTGCCCTCCCAGCAGGAGGCCATGAAAACCCCCAGAAGGTGGGGGAGGCTATTCTGCCCCCTCATGGCTTCCCAGGGAGGGGGCTGTCAACCTTGTTTCCTAGGTCTTCAAGGGCAGGGCCCTGGGCTCGCTCTCAGCCCTAAGCTCAGGACATACACCTCTGGGGAGAGCGGGTGGCCCTCCTTCCCAACAAAATCCAGCCAGAGAGCCTCCATGCTGATCCACGGGCAACACTGCTATGCTGACAAAGCCCCAGCTCCCCCCTCATTCCCAGACCCATGGGGCAGGTGGCTCTCTGCTCCTCAGCCTGCCCGGTGTCCCCAACACGCTGCCCCCACCCCTTCTCCTGGGCAAGTGCAGGCACCCCTTAAGACTCAGCTCGGGGTCACCTCCCCCAAGCAGAGAGAGCACCCAGTACCCACCTGGGAGCTTCCTGCATACTGGGTCTGTTTTGGGTGGGGAAGGAGCTCAGGAAAGTGGCTGGCAGAGGCAAGTGCTATGGGAGCATTTGCTGGTGCTTTTGTTGTCTGTGTTCTTGTGTGTGTGTCCAGTGCCCAGGGCACATGCTCCGTGCACAGCTGTCAGACGAGCTGAACAAACCCACCATCAGATCTCAGCCCCATTATAACCCTGTTGGGGGCCAGTGTGGGGGCGGGGAGGGTTGATCAGGACTGTTCCCATTTTACAGATGAGAACACTTTGGCTCAAAGAAGTTTTTCCTCCTCCCCTTCGTTCCCCTTACCAAATTCAAAGTGCCTTCTGGAAGCAGGCAGAGGGTTCTGCATGTGGCAACTCCCTAGTAGACAGCCACATATGACAAGAGTAGCCCCATACTCCGTGCCAGGCGTCGGGTGGACATTGTTCATCCCCCACCTCATTCCATTCTCACCCAGCCCAGCGGGTTGGATGAGCACGCCATTCTGCAGAGAACAGAACTAGTGTCCCGAGAGGGCCACCCACTTCAGAAGGTGGTCACAAAGTCCCCTGCTCCCCTCGAGTGGCCTCACCCTCTGCAGGTGCACCCACGGGGGCCCTCAGGCAGCCTGACCAGACAGGGGTGAGAGAGGGGCAGAGAATTGCTGGGGAAATGGCCAGGGCCAGGGGAGATAGCAGAGAGGAAGGAACTGGAATGGGTGGCATGACAGTGAGATGAGAGAACCCAATGGTCCAGAAAAGAAAAAAAAAAAAAAAAACAGACGAGGATGACAGCCACAGGACTCTGAACATTCACCTCTTGGATCAGGTCAGGATTGGTGTCAGGGGGCACGTGGGGGAGGGAAGGCAGGCCGACCTGATAGCTCCCCAAGGCCTCAGAGGTCAGATCTCCCTCCTGGGGAGCAGCTGCAGGTCTGCCTCTTCTGGGAGACCCTCCTGGTTTTCTCAGGCCTCCGTGACCTCTCCCCATCCCGTGTGCCAGCCCTGACCAGATGTCTCCAGACTGGGCTATGCTTTCTAGCCAGCATGACCATCGGCTTGGCCCTCCGTGGAGCCCAGACTGCGTTCTCCACCCACTGCAGGTGTGCTCAGGGGTCTCCCCAGGAGGCTAGGAGCCAAAGCTCTTTGTACTTTGGATGCCATCTCAGTTCTCATTAACTGCTTCTGTAGTGATGCTGAAACATGGCTGGCCCTCTCTTGCCTGGCCCTTAGGACCCCCTAGACTGTTCCAGGGTTCCAGGCCCAAACAAACAGGGTGTGTGTTCAGAGCGGACAGCAGGAGCTGGGAACCACCACCGCCAGCTAAGCACTGGGCTCCAGGTGCCTCGTACTTCATCTGTACCTCTCCCCTCACCTCCCCCCTGCGCTGACACCCACAACCATCTTCTCCAGTTGTTCTGATGAAGAGATGAGGCTCGGGGAGGCCCAGAGTCACTTGGCTAAGCCAGAACTGAACCCAGGATTTCTGGATGTCGACATCTGTGCACTTCTTGCTACCACTTACTGTCCCCGGTTGTCCTCAAGGACCAGCCAGCAGGGCCTTGTCCTGCCCAGGAGCAGGCCTCAAAGTCAAGGCAGACCTCTGTTTGGGGCGATGAAAAGGTTTTCACAGGAAAAAGTGGTGACAGCGACACAATGTTGTGAATATGCTCAATGCCCGTGAATTGTACAGTTTACAATGGTCCAAAGAGCAAATCTCATGCTCTACTCTAGTTCCCCCTTCTCTGCAGGAAATATGCTCCAAGACCCCCAGTCGATGTCTGAAACCACAGATAGCACCGAGCCCTACATATACTATGTTTTTTTCCTACACACACATACCTGGAATAAACTGAATTTGTAAATAAAGCAGAGTAAGTCATTAACAATACCTAATAATAAATTACAGCAGTGGTACAAACGCACTCTAATAAAAGTTACGCGAATGTGGTCTGTGTCTCAAAATATCTCACTGTGCTGTACTCACCCTTCTTCCTGTGATGATGTGAGGTGGTACCAGGCCTGCAGGAGGACAGGAAGTGAGGGGAAGGACACGGGGCCCTAAGACATAGGGTTAGGCTGTCACTGACCTTCCGACCATAGGAGGATCATCTGTTTCTGGACTATAGCTGACAGTGGGTAACTGAAACCCTGAACTGAAAACCTCAGAGAAGGGTGAGCCGCTGTGTACAATTTACTACAGTAACAATGAGAGTCTTTTAGAGTCCTGAGGGGAGCCTGGTGGGGCATCCCCCATAGGCAAGCCTCCCTCACCTGCTTCCTCATGGGATTCATGTCCACCTCCCCACTCAGATTCTTGCTCCCAGTCCTGGCTCTGGCTCTCCAGACCAAGGAAACAATATGGCAGATCGGCCGCCATATTGAAATATGAAGCTTTTCTCCACCCAGTCAAACCCCACACGGTCTTCAGCCTCACCCAGTTGTGCCTCCGACAAAGCATCACTTAGCCTTGAGTCAAGACCCAAGAAGAGCACTGGCCCCTCAGAGTCAAGAGACCCGGGTCCCAATCCTGACTGGGGTGCTCGGGAGTTGGTTTTGCAACTCCAGCCACTGGGCCGGCTTGGGTTTCCAGCTCTGTGAAGAGATCTTGCCTCACCGGGCACTCTTCATAGTCTTCCAGGGCAGCACCCGAATGACAGCGGGGTGTGAAACAACCAGCCCCCAACCATAGGGGTACGGTCTGGCCTGCCCGCATGAAATACGTCATCAGAGTCCTACATTTTCACTCAAAAGTTCATGTAACGTTTGTAACTGGTGACTTAAGAGTTCTTTGTCTAGTCTAATATAAAACCCCCATTTCCCCCAGATCTAGCATGAAAACCATGCTGTTTATGCTGGGGCAAGGCAAGGGCCTTTTTGCCAGGAGTCAAGGGTTCTGCTCTGTGTCGCGCACCCCTCCCAACTCCCCTCTAGTCTGGATGCTCCCAGAGGGCAGGCCAGGACCGTCCCGCCATGGTGAGCCCAAGGAAGGACTCTGCAGGTACGGACACAGACCTTGTGTGTACTCATGATGTGCAGCCCCTGCTGAGGAGTGGGGACAGTGACAACAGGGCATGTCTCTAACTTCTTCCTCCCATCTTCCCATCTTCCCTGCTCCTCTCTTCCACCTGTCTCCTGGGGGAAGCTTGGACCCTTCAGGATGTGGTGGGGATAGAATGGAAAAATGCCCCCCAGGTTCCTGTCTGGGCTCCTCACCCACCTTCTCCATCATACTCCCAGCTCACCTGCCCAGGGGAGGGCCGCCTGGCTGTTTTCCCCTTCACCACCTGTGACCTCTCTTCCCCTCACCCCTCTCGCAAGCCCACTCCTCCTGGCAGGGAGAAGGCTAGGCTCCTCTGGCTCTGGCAGGACCCAAGCTCCCTCCCACAGCCTCTTACTGCCCTTCCCCTCTTGGCCTGGCTCCAGCCTTTCCTCCCAGGTGGGGGGCAGCCTCAGCTTCCATCCCCTCTGCCAAAGAAAGTTCGGCCGGCCCAGCTTCCCTCCAAAGCCACAGACTGAGCTCCCCCTCTGGGCCTGACTTCTACCTACATGTCCGGAGAGACATGGGCCCACCAAAGGGGAGGCCAGGGCCACAGGCCACCTAACCCGGGGTTCAGGAGGAGCTCTGGTGAGCTCCAACTAAATTGTGGCCAAGGCTCTGTTGGGCTGCCTCAGCACCAAGCTGGACACACAGGCTGCTGAGCCAAGGGCGACTGGCCGTGCAGGGAGCCTTGAAGAAAGGTCTGTGCACCCTGGTGTTCTCCCTGTCATGCCTCACTTTCCTAGTCAGTTTCTCAACTCTGCTCAGCAGGGCCCTTTCCTGGCCAGTCCGTTCCCTCTCCACTCCAGGGAATATCCTGGAGGCTGAGGGCCTTATGGGGAGGACCATCCTTTGCTTAAGGAAGACTCCGGGTATCTCCAGCCCTGGGGTTGGGGGGGAGGGGGGGAAGGGAGAGGGCATTAATCCATTACCCTCACAGAGTTTGGGAGCAGGAGCAACTGCTCTAGGAGAGGGGGTGGTCCCGGGAGACAGTCAGGCCCTGCACACTAGGGAGGGGAGGCATGGAGGCCCCGGCTTCTGGTGGAGCAGAGCGCCAGCAAAGCTGGCTGTGGGAGGAGGGGGACTCTTGAGAGTGCCCCCTCCACCACCCCCCACCCCAGCTTCCCTCCCACTCCCAGCCCCAGACTGGGAGCAGCAGCTGTTGCAAAGCTTCCTGCCCTTCCTTGAGACAGGTGTTGGCCAAATTCTCACTTCCTCCCAGCCTCGGAGTGCTCCTCCACCCCCTCTCCACGTGGCAGGCTGGTGCTGAGTCAGCAGCCACGGCTTCCTCTCCCAGCTGCATCCCGCTGCCTGGGGGAGTGGCTGAGCCCTGATGGGACAGGCCACCCAGTGGGTGGCTTCCTGGGGAGCACCAGCCCCCCTGTCCAGGCTGGCATGCCCCAGGGGGATGTTCCAGGGAAAGGATGCAGTAGGGAGCAAGGGGAACTTCTCACTTGGAGGGCAAACTCAGGCAGCAGAACAGGTGCCCCCTGAGCTTGGGCCCGCGGGCTGGGCTCCCTGACCTCCCATAGTGCGACCTGCTGCCCAGAGTCACTCCTGGACATTAAAAAGCACATGGCTGCTGCCCCTGTGGAAAGTCAAAGAGGCAATGGAAGGTGCCTCTCATCTATGGGAAACCCCAGTGTTTTCAAACAGGAAGGGGCCACGAGGCCTTTAGCTCCCTTGGCAGATAGCAAGTGAGTGCGCAGATCCGGTGGCCAGCCCACAGGTCACCGGGGCAGGGCAGGACTGTGAGCCCCAGCTGTTCCCACTGCACCCAGCACTCCCGCCACATGGCCTTTCTGAGAAATGACACTCATTATTGCTACTGTTGCCTTGGGCTGGCTTCTTGCTTTGTTTCCTACCCATCACTTCATGGGACAAGTCCTATAAGACAGACACCATGGGTCTACCCTCCCCACTTGACTGGTGGGCCAACTGAGACCCAGGGGAGGACAGTGACCTGCCCAAGATCACAGAAGTCTGTGGCAGAACAAAGACCAGCACCCAGCTCTCAATAGTTTCTGCAAACCTTCTTCCTTCCCCAAGCCCCCTCTGACCTGCCCTCCCCTCCAGCTGTTTGGGCCTATTGATGGGAGGAGCTGAGGGGGACAGAAAGACTTCAGAGGTGTCAGTGCCACACCCCAGACCTCTCCTCCCTGGTGGCCCACAGCACCCCTGTAACCCAGGGCCACAGGAATGTCTCCCATGCCACCGAGCCCTGGAGCCGAGCCACGGCTCACGGGGAATATGGTGCAGCCAGTAACAGTGATGCTTGTCAAAACAACATAGGGAGGCATGAAAAGGCTGTGACACGTTACATTAAAAAAAAAAAAAAAAAGGAGAATACAGGGTTGGACATTACTGTGTTTGCAGCTTGACGAAAAATATATACATGTATGCACAGAAATGTGGAAGGAATTTCACTGGTATGACCTCAGATGGGTGGACACCTCAGAGATTTATTTCCCCCCCCCCCTTTGGTCTGTTTTCTAAATCTTCCAAAATGTCATTCTAGTCCTTCCATGATGGAACCTAGATAGAAGTTGTTGAACGCCCAAGCTCCTTTCCCTGACATGCGCAGGGCCAACCTTTTTTGCAAACTCATGAGGCCGTGACCCTGACACTTGCCTGCCTTGGAGTCTGTATTCTCTAGAAGGGTGAGATTGGATGAAAATCATTCAGACTGAGATATCGGGGCACAGCGGGGTACAGCACCCACGATGTCCATGTCACAAGAGAGGCTACAGAGAGAACAGCCTCCTGACTAAAGATGGCGTGTGTACAACCGGATAAGGGGTTTCCAAGACTGGAGAGAGGTTTTTGAGGAGTTGTCATGGAAACATTAAGAATTTTTACTGAAGTGGATTTCCTAACCCCACTGGGTGCTTACTAGAAGTCTTTAATCCCAAGGCAGGGCCATGGTCCCCTTCCTTCTGTCACTTTTGGCATCTCAAACTCACTGAACTCATCTCTCCCTGAAACTGACTGGTGCTCCCATCTTCCCAGTTTGTCTTCATGGTCTTACATACTCCCCCACACCCTGAGACCTCCCTGCCCTTCAGCCACTCCGCCAGACTTGGTTCTGCTCACTTCTTATGGTAAGGCCCCTTGTGAGAACGGTTCTTGCCATCACCCAGACCTCTGGTGTAGGCTTCCATCACCCCTGGAAGCATGTTGCGGCCTCCTCCCTGGCCTGAGTCCCTAGGCTCCCCACTCTGTCACCAGCGCCACCATGAGCTGAGTTGAATTGAAATCCCACTCTCCCCAGAGAGGTCCCGATGGCTAAAGGGACAAGTTCAAACTCTCCCGGAGCTTCTCAAGGCCTTCCAAAACTGGCTTCCAAGTATCTTCCAGCCCTCTCTCCCACATTCTCCAGACCTTGTGCTGCTTAACTCCTAGAGCTATGCTTTGGAGAGAACCATTCAAAGACAGATAATGGTCCCGGTGCCTCCTGAGGCCACACAAGGCAGCAGACCTGCACACATACTCCTACACACACATACAACACACACACACGCACATACACAGCTCTCCCCGTAGGCACTTCCTATTCTCACCTCATCAGCGGAGCCCCTCGGCCTTAGCCAAAGTCTCACTCCTTCTCCACCCTCACCTAGAGCCCTTCTCCCTCTTCCTCCCTGCTGAAGCACACTACCCTTTGCAGCTCATCCTAACCCCACCTCCTCAGCAAGGTCATCTCTGAGATTTTATCTTATCCCTCACTAATCAATTCCTACAGTTATGGGGGACAGAGGGCAGCCACCTCACAGGCCAGCCTCCTCGCAGGCCCTAGGCACCTGCTACACACCAAGTGCCTTTGAATAGTGTAGACACACCCTATCAGGTATCAGGATGGTCACTGTTCAGGTGATGTTCAGAACAGTGGTCTAAGTTCACCCTTGAAGGCCAAGATGGGGCTGGGACTTAACCTCTGGATGGCCCCAGGCTCTCTCTCCCTCACCCGGTCCGGATTTTCTGCTGTTTCAGTGCTTTGGCATAGAACATCTCAGCATCCGGTTTCCGAAGCATTTATCTCCCAGCCTCGGCATAAGCCACCCTTGGGAGGGCAGGCACCCCAACCCTACATTGCTTTTGTATCCCCAAGTAGGTACTCAGTAAACACCCATTAACTACACGAACAAACAAGTGAGTGAGCAGATGGCCGAATGACTGAGCACACGAAGTCACAGGAATTGCGAGTGGGTTCCACTGCAGGGTTACAGAGGTCTGCTTTTGGTTCTTAAGTCGTCCAGAAAATCCTCAGAGTCTCTGCAAGGCAAGCCCTCCCCACCCTTCTCCCCCAACTCTCCTGGAAATAGATCGTCTCCTCTGTGGCTAAGCCATAATGGAAGCTAATAAATACTGATTCCCATTCATACTATGTTAAGCCAGGAATTTTTAAAGAGCTATTTAGACCCACAGAAAAACAAATGTCTTGCACATTTGTGCAAATAGTAGTCAGATAGGACTGAGATCCAGGGTCACACCCTGAGCTGGAGTCCAGGGGCCTGAGTCTCCTGGCCAGGGAAGGGACCTCACAACACACCTGGATCCACACGGACTTGTTGCTTTCCTAGCAAAGGAAACCAGTAAGCTGTTCAGCGGGACACCTTAGGGCTGTTTATTTAAAGATGGGAAGGATGGGGGGTGGGGCAGGAGGTGAGCAAACTGTAAGACAAAGAGAGGTGACCCACTCTGTGTCACCTGCATCTTAGAGCATCGGGGCCCTTGATGGTCTTTTCCCCTAATCTTGGCTGGTTTATGGATAACTATTATTTCAGAAAACTCATCATTTAAGTGGTCCTTATCTGCTGCTAGTTTCAAGAGTCCTTTTGTTTGAAAAGACGACTGGCAAACAAGAGCTGTGCTTCATCTCTCTACAAGGTCTGTGGTGTAAGATCTAAGTAACAGATGGCTTTTCCAAAATCCTGGAGTCAAAAGTTATTAAAACGGATATGTGTCAGATGGTTGAGAGGGTAGACACAAAGTACAATGGCTTTGTAATGACTGGATCATCCAGTCACGGGGGAAGGGCTTCTTCATCTGAATGTGTTTCTTCTGACAATCTGGGTGAAAATAGAGCATGATTTGATAAATTGCTGAAACATGACTTCCCATTAACCCCACTAGCTTTCTATATTACTAGGTTATGAGCCCATCCTTGCAATTCCGACATACATCACACTAATCTAGAAAAAGAGAATCTTAGAGCCGGTTAACATCAATCTAATAAAAGCCACTGCTCTCTAGGACAAAAACGAGGGTCATCACCGGATTTGGAGGGTAGTTTTACCACTGTTGAGGATGGGTTGGAGAATGGTTGCTTTTGCTTTCTCAAACTAGGAACAAAATTAAAAGTTTCATGTCAGTCGAAATAGAAGAAGAAAAAGGAGGAGAAGCAAAAAACAAAAACAAAAAATCCTTGAAGGCCTGCATAGCTCTTCTCGCACCAACTACAGCAGGAGCCCCCTCTGGGAATGTCCATGTGTGTCCATGTGTCACAGTAAATCAGCTCAGCTCTCCCACCCAGGCTAGGGAGAGCACCAGAACAAAGGGCCAGAACAGAAAGGGCAGTAATGGGAGGAGAGGAGAGTCCTACCAAGCCACAAAGAAGGCAAGGCAGCACTGTGGTCAGGCAGGGTGCACCTGTGTGGGGAAGCAATGCCAGCAGAGGAGCAGAGGGACCCTGGGACTCAGCCCCAGGGAGGGAGGAGAAGGTAGGGCCCAAGGAAAAGCAGCTCCAAAATGATGACCCTTTGGAGGAACCATGAATTTCTTTAATCAACCCATTCCCTCCCTGTCTAAAATGCCTCATTTAGCAAGACTTGTTCTGGGCCGAAACTGAATAGGTGTAATTGACAAATGCTTGAGTTTGGGTTCCACTCGGGGGGAAAAATACCTCTCTACTGGCTTCTCAAATGTAATTATGGAAAACAGGTACACGTTAAGGGCTCTTCTGCCAATTCAATTTGGGGGTAGGTCCCGACTTCCCTCCTAATCCCCACCCCACCTCCTACACACACACACACACACACACACACACACACACACACACAGACAATGGCAGAGATCTGGCTTTCTTTCTCAAGTGAGGCACTAGGACCACAGATGAGGCAGCTGTCCGGGAACTAGGCTATAATCAGCTTTGACTGGCTTACAGCCTACAGAGGACACAGACCCTCTTATTTCTACGGTAACAGGTCAGGCTGCTGACCCTGGGATAAATGTGGGGGTGGTCTGAGTTGGTTTCTGTTCCCAACATCTTCCTTATGCAGGATCTCAATGCAAAACTTACACTGCAGGTCCCAAGAACTTAAAGAGGCACATAGAGAAGATGCTTTAAAATCCTAGACCATGGCTTCAACTATATGTAACATGTTACCCCTGGCATGATTTGTAAGGACAGTAAATCAATGAGACAGTAAAAGGAAAAGTTAAAACACAACTAAAAATGGGGTTTGCAGGCGAGTCTGAAATGCTAGATTGCTAGTTAAGAACAGTATCCCTTTTCTCAACCTAAGTGTTACATCCCCACCTCTTCCCCAGCATCACAAGCTGAGAGCCCGGTAACTTCGAAACTATGGTGAAATGTGCAGGCTGCACAGGTGACCAAAGATAGGGGTTGTCTATACACAGCTGAGCTGTTTCGGTGTGGCAGGGCAACTGACCTTTCCCATGGCCCCAGATGTCTACTGTAAAAAGATACGGACTAGTTGGTATTAAAGTCACCATATCTGTACCACCAAAAAAAAAAAAAAAAAAAAAAGAAAGAAAAAAAAAAAGAAAGGAAGAAAAAAAAAAAAAAGAAAAGAAGACAAGAAAAAGGAAAAAAAGGAAAAAAAAAAAAAAAGAAAGGAAAGTGGGAAAAAAAGGCATTCACTCGAATCTTACAATGGGAGGTGGGAGTGGTGGGTGGGTGAGGGTAGGGATAGAAAAGCAAGGGGGGAAAATCTAAACAGCAGGATACGACAATAAATGGGAAAACAGCAAGAGAAAAAGCACACTAGGTTAATATAGGAAAACTAGTTCTTTATTGAGAGATTGTATATTAGTATTAGTGGATTCTGTGTGTAACAATGTCATCATGCACACGATACAAAAAAAAAAGGCTGGGCCCACCATGCTTCGGAGGGAGCAACAGAACAAAAGCAGCGTACAATGAGCAGATGGCCCGGGCTACACGACCACAGTACGTTTCAGCAGGGTGACACCTCTAACCGAGCGCTGTACATTGTCAACTGGGGGATGTCAAAAAATACAGATCATGCTTTAGTTTTAGTACAAGAAAAGGTGAAAAAGATACACAACCAAAAGGATATTTGATACAGAAAAAATTACCCACAAAATAAGAACAGGAAGTAATTCAGCACAGCAGAACACGCTATCCCTGTTTAATGGAAAACCATTTTGCTGGGGATTCTTTTTTCTTTCTTTCTTTCTTTTTTTTTTTTTTTTTTTTTTTT